>JAWPHD010008971.1:22500-109136 GCA_037043455.1 Cyrtodaria siliqua | reverse complement strand
TGCTAGGTAGTAATGCTCACAGCGGCATCGTCCCGATACACACTAGTTAACAATACCATCAACGATACAATACTGCTAGGTAGTAATGTTCACAGCTGCATAGTCCCGATACACACTAGTTAAAAATACCATCATCGATGCAATACTGCTAGGTAGTAATGCTAACAGCTGCATCGTCTCAATACACACTAGTTAAAAATACCATTAACGATGCAATACTGCTAGGTAGTAATGCTAACAGCTGCATCGTCCCGATACACACTAGTTAAAAATACCATCAACAATGCAATACTGCTAGGTAGTAATGCTAACAGCTGCATCGTCCCGATACACACTAGTTAAAAATATCATCGACGATACAATACTGCTAGGTAGTAATGTGCACAGCTGCATCGTCCCGATACACACTAGTTAAAAATACCATCAACGATGCAATACTGCTAGGTAGTTACGCACACAGCTGCATCGTCTCAATACACACTAGTTAAAATACCATTAACGATGCAATACTGCTAGGTAGTAATGTGCACAGCTGCATCGTCCCGATACACACTAGTTAAAAATACCATCAACGATGCAATACTGCTGGGTAGTTATGCACACATCTGCATCGTCTCAATACACACTAGTTAAAATACCATTAACGATGCAATACTGCTAGGTAGTAATGCTCACAGCTGCATCGCCCGATACACACTAGTTAAATATACCATCAGCGATTCAATACTGCTAGGTAGTAATGCTCACAGCTGCATCGTCTCAATAAACACTAGTTAAAATTACCATCAACGATGCAATACTGCTAGGTAGTAATGCGCACAGCTGCATCGTCCCGATACACACTAGTTAAAAATGCCATCAACGATACAATACTGCTAGGTAGTAATGCTCACAGCTACATCGTCCCGATACACACTAGTTAAAAATACCATCAACGATACAATACTGCTAGGTAGTAATCTTCACAGCTGCATCGTCCCGATACACACTAGTTAAACATACCATCAAAGATACAATACTGCTAGGTAGTAATGGTCAGAGCTGCATCGTCCCGATACACACTAGTTAAAGATACCATCAACGATACAATACTGCTAGGTAGTAATGTTCACAGCTGCATCGTCCCGATAGACACTAGTTAAAAATACCATCAACGATGCAAAACTGCTAGGTAGTAATGCTAACAGCTGCATCGTCTCAATACACACTAGTTAAAAATACCATCAACGATGCAATACTATTAGGTAGTAATGCTAACAGCTGCATCGTCTCAATACACACTAGTTAAAAAAATACCATCAACGATACAATACTGCTAGGTAGTAATGTTCACAGCTGCATCGTCCCGATACACACTAGTTAAAAAATACCATTAACGATGCAATACTGCTAGGTAGTAATGCTAACAGCTGCATCTTCCCAAAACACACTAGTTAAAAATACTATCAACGATACAATACTGCTCACAGCTGCATCGTCCCGATACACACTAGTTAAAAATACCATCAACGATACAATACTGCTAGGTAGTAATGTTCACAGCTGCATCGTCCCGATACACACTTGTTTAAAATACCATCAACGATGCAATACTGCTAGGTAGTTATGCTAACAGCTGCATCGTCTCAATACACACTAGTTAAAAATACCATTAACGATGCAATACTGCTAGGTAGTAATGCTAACAGCTGCAACGTCCCGATACACAGTAGTTAAAAATACCATCAACGATGCAATACTGCTAGGTAGTAATGCTAACAGCTGCATCAATGTACTGTGGCATGTGTGAATGGTAATACTAAAGGAAGCTTCATCCGTGTACCGTTGCGTGCGTGCAATGCAAAAGAAATATTCATCTCTGTACGGTTTTATGTTTATAGTATATGTATGACAATGCTGAAGAATGTCCCCTTACCAGCTGGGCCGCATTACTCTACTGCCAGTAGAGAAATTCTGTGAGAATATCTACCTCTCCACACCCGGTATCGCATAATTCATGTTCACAATATCTGTCAATAGAGTTTACTTTATTACTCTTTTGAATAACTAATGCAAATTAAACTAAGTTTCATTAAAATGCCTCAAATTATGTTATACACTAAATACCACATGCTATTACTTTGCTTGTTTACCGACGGCATGCTTATCGATTCGACTGTCAATGATGACTTCCAACGACGGATGCGCGTTTAAAGACAGCATCCTAAATGCGTTTTTTTTCCATTTGCCAAAGACATGGTTATGAGTTACACGTTTGAGTTTCCAGCAACGGCATGGTATATCATCTCACGCATGTCATCAGTCCATGAAACAAACCGTTCCAAGGCGGTAGCCCTATTGTCAACCCTTTTGTGTTTGTGACGTCGTTTGCTTTTATTATTACTTTTGCCTTTTGGTTTGTCTGTTTGCATGTTTGTTTCAGTGTTTTGTGGTTGACTGTCCTCCTTGAATGCTACTTTCCCTGTCCGATCTTTTTATATTTCTTTCATTGTCACTATAGTTTCCCTCCATAATATCGGTGATGCAGTATGTTGTATCGTGATTATACTCAGTAAATGACATCGGGGAATATGATTCTTCGTATTTTGGTTTTTCAATGTCTCTTATGGCTTATTGTATCAGTTTATTCATAAAATATAATGGTATACTAAGAAGTTGTACATATTTAACACTATTCTTCTTCTTTTTCTTGTTTTTTAATAATATACGGTAAATTTCATGCGATAGTTGCTTTTCTATCAATCTAATTAATCCCACGTGTACATCATCCAAACTGCGATTAAAAAAATACACAGACCCTTAAACTGTTTTGAGACATCTTCAATTGTTGGGTAAAAGTGTGCATCCGCGTTATATTAAAATCAACTTATTGTGTTATACAAACGTATGGCTTTGAACAAACTTAATATTGTCGACAAGAATTGCCCATTCTGTCATTGTTTAAAACCCACTAAAATGTGTGCGCAAAACATTGTTATTCTCAAACCAAAACATTCCAATTTTCGTAATTTTAAAATTGCCCCCTTCCCCTTTTCATTGAAATGAGAACGACTTTATATAACTTATAAAAATATGTTACCAACACATTTGCTTTATGTTTTATCCCCGATTTTTTTACAAATGACTTTGCGGCATCATTAATATATGTGTCACTTTATCATTGACCCCAAACATACGCCGCTTCGAAAATCTGGTTTATGGAATTGATATGCATTGTCCTAAATTTATTTTATTCAGTATATAATTTAGTTAGGACCTTCCTCCAAATAGGAGTAAGAGCTTAAATTAATAACTATGCATGTATATGTTCGATATGATCCAAACACAGAAACAAACACGCAAACAGACAAACAAGAAGGAAAAAGTAATAATAAAACCAAACGACATCACAAACACAAAAGGATTGACCATAGGGCTACCGCCTTGGAACGGTCAGTGGCAAAGTAGGCCACTGTGAGTTTAAACCGGTTTTAGGGTGCACCAAACCTCACACTTACCCTACTTCATCCCATTAAAACAGGACAGTGTAAATAAAGAAATCCCCGCCAAAGTGAAATCTGTCAAATATTGAAATTAGATGTAAAAGTCGAACAGGAAATGTAGCTTTCGCCGAACACAGTCAACCAAAAGCACGCATTAAAACAAAGAACCATACATAATTAGCAATTATCCAGAATTATACTGAACAACCACAGCAGCATTAAGAAAATCAATCTAGGGTACAACAAAGTAGGTATACAAGTCGACCAGAAAATGTAACGTTCATAGAACACTGGCAAGGAACAGCCTCATCGAAACAAACAACAATTACAGTGGTAATAAGAAGCAAGGCATAGAACGTCACAAATACAAACGGGTTGACAATAGGACTATCGCCTTGGAACGATCACAGACAAAAACGCCGTTAGGGGTTTAACCAGGTTCTAGATTTCACCAAACCTCACTCTTACCCTATTGTCATATCAATAAAACGGGGGTGTAAATAAAGAAATCCCCGCCAGAATATTTCTCTTACAAGCAAGGCAGCATAAATAGACAATATAATTATAACGCATAGCTGATCATGTATATGTGAATATAAAAATCAAAGGCTAGAAAGCCACAATGCAAGTACTCAACTTTATTGAGGTGCAATACTCGCGCGGAATAGCGAGCACTATTTTATAAAATGGTCAGTGCGTGTTTTTTATATAGTTATATAGTCTTACTGTTAAACACAATACAATTGACTGATGACCTTTCGCTATTTCCTTGTCGGAAATGTCACTAATGACACTACTGACAGTGGTAAACAATAAGCTATTGGCATAAAATGTCAGTGTATGTGTTGAATCCTCGGGATAGTGCTCAGTGTGCGACAGTGTATGTGTCATTGAAGTCTCGGGATAGTGATCAGTGTGCGACAGTGTTTGTGTCATTGAAGCCTCGGGATAGTGATCAGTGTGCGACAGTGTATGTGTCATTGAAGCCGCGGGATAGTGATCAGTGTGCGACAGTGTATGTGTCATTGAAGCCTTGGGATAGTGATCAGTGTGCGACAGTGTATGTGTCATTGAAGCCTCGGGATAGTGATCAGTGTGCGACAGTGTATGTGTCATTGAAGCCTCGGGATAGTGATCAGTGTGCGACAGTGTATGTGTCATTGAAGCCTCGGGATAGTGATCAGTGTGCGACAGTGTATGTGTCATTGAAGCCTCGGGATAGTGATCAGTGTGTGACAGTGTATGTGTCATTGAAGCCTCGGGATAGTGATCAGTGTGCGCCAGCACTGTACTTATGGTGAATTGTTGTGTTTTAGTTAGAAGTCTGTAGCTTAGAGTCCAGATATCGTGTTCGTTCCAAGACATTGGTTGCGAAACGGTAGTAGTATTTTGGAATATCGGTTAAAAGTATATGGCACCATTTGCTGCGTAAACTATTAGAAAAAAGAAATGGTTCTATAGAATTCACAGCACCCAACCGCAATGGCAACGTAGATCCGCACTCTACCACGAACGAAGAGGAGCAAAAGGCGGACCGATTTGGGATTTATTGCTTATTATTACAATGTCAAATTACGCCACGTGTAGTTTATCTTAGTTTTTTTGACTGATTCATGTCTCGTGCAGGGTAGACTAAGAAGCAACTTGTCCTGACCAAACAGTCTCCATCCTTTCCAACAAAAGAAATAAGTAAACACAAAAATAACGATATCTTTTTCGCTCCAAAACATGGATCATAAAACGGTAGTAGTCTTTCGGAATATTGACTAAAGGTTTATAACACTTGTGAAAACCAACGGAGAATCGATTCATGATGTATTGTTTATTGTTTTAATGTCAAATCACGCCATGCGTAGCATGTCTTAGTTCTGTCTCAGTCAGAGCAGCTTAAGAGACAACTTTTCATGGGCACTGAACCGCAACCCTTTTCAACAGTTTTTTTTAATAAATGATGTTTATAAGTATTTAACCTGTATTCCATAGTTACATCGATCGGACAATAACATTTATGAAGAAGAGCTCAACCATCAAATAGTGGAGCCGTGTAGTCTAGTGGCAGAGCGTCGGACCCATGATCGAAGGGTCGTGGGTTCGATCCCCACCATTACCATATGTGTTGTGTCCCTGAGCACGACACTATATCTGTATTTGCTTCGTATTGGTTCTACACAGGAAGACATCGATAGTGATTAAAATTTAAAGCTTTTTGTTTTTGTTGCAATCGATGCAAAATAAATAAGTTTAAACTAATAACAAAATATAACAAATAAACTTATTAAATTGAATTGCTGTTTAACTGCTCATCAACACATGATACAGCTTATGTAGAGCCGCCCCAGAGCAAAGGAAAGATACATAGGATTCCGAAAACTCTTACAATCGAATATCAAGCTTCCTATAGTTCTTTAAAGTCATCTTGCTCTATCATAAACTCCGACATTCAGAACATCCCGGTTTACAGAAGGACGAGGCCGGAGACTGTGTCTTTCCTTTGGACAACCGCAGTTAACCAGTAGAGTCAGTGAGGATCGAACCCTTAATTTCCGGATTCAGAGTCGAACGTGCTGTCCACTAGGTCATTGCGACATACCCAAAATACATGTTTCGTTAGAAGTAGGGGTTCAATTTATTTCACGAGGACTCCAGGATCATGCTAGCCTGAGAAGTCAGAGATGGCATATAATGGTTTAGAAATGTGTTATTATTTTACAGTCCTTTGATGACGAACGCCAGCTTGTCCGCACCTCTGTCGGATGGGAGTGTCGTCATGGTGAGGGGACGCAACCTGACTACGGGGCCTTCTGTTATCAGATACGGGAAGCAAATAAGGAAGCTGAGAATGTGCTAGAGTTCGCCTACAAAACTTCAACTATCATATGCAATACATGTGAGTAGTATCAATATGTGTCGTGTATATGTTTAGAAAAATAAGTATTAATGAACATCATTATTACTGAGTCCAGACTCTATTGTGCCTATACCTTTAGGATGTGCTATTGGTAGAAAAGCAGAGAACTACACTCATACACACACGTACGCTCGTGCGCATTAACACACACACACGCACGGAAACACACACACACACAAGCCGCATTATTTTTCAAAGCGTTGTGCTGAGTTGGTTTTGGTAAAATATAATAGAAAAACAATTCATGGTCTTCAAACAAAGGTGCCTTTGTTACATGGTAAATTCATATAACTAGGATGTGGTTGAACACTACTATATAGACCCTCGTGTTATGTTAGATACTGATGGTTCTATTCAACAGATTTACACATAACAACCATTATCTTATTCATGATCAACTTGTGAATAATTATACGAGGTGTGTTCGGAAAATATTGTCAATAAAGAATGTCTTTCTTCATAACCATATATTTCGTTTTTACTTCGCTACCTTCGAAGTAACCCCCTCAAGCCAAAATACATCTTCGAATCCACTTATATCCAATTTCTAAAATACATTTATGCTTAGATTTGGGTATAACCCTGAGACACTAGCAAATTGTATATTCCAGAGCGTTTCTTAAAAGAATATCTCCTTCCTGTTAAGTATTTCTTCGAGGCTAAACGTTGTTGTTTCACATTAAAAAATGGGGTCACTGCAGCTGCATTATGAAACTCTTTTTCCCTTCGGAACAGCGACTGCAAGACTGCTACTTGAGAAAAATATAGTATATTAATGGACCTTTTCCGCAGTCATGGTCTTTTGACGTATTTACTAGCCCATATTCATTTCTCAATCTTTTATTTGGGTTTCAAAATGTGTACCATTTTCTCATCACCGCAATCAAGTTTGCAAATGCCATCATGGCCATATTATCATATTTGGGGTACATTTTCAGTAGCTGTTTGGCGATTTTAACTCTGTTTGTTTCTGCTCTTTAGACAGTAAATTTAGCACGTATTTTCTTAACTTTTACTATTTTCCTCAAAATCCCATGAACGCATATTACGACAAGTTTATCATGTAAGCTAATTCCAATTAATGCTAAAAATGGTAGTTGACGTCCATGGACGTCCCATACGACAGCCATCTTGCTAGAGCTCTAGTTCCGAGCTAAATGGTTTTTTTTACTCACCTACAAACTGTAGAATAAGACAGTTTGTCAATTCCAAATATTTCACAAATCTCTCTCACACGTGATTGTAATGAAACCGACAGGTTTTTACATACATTTATCACTTAGAGGTTGGTCTACTGATTCAAATTAATTTTATACAAGAAATTCACGAAATAAACGAATACGTGTGCTAGTGGCATTATTCCCCCGAAAACCCATCGTATACTACATATAATAACGTCTATATTATTAATATTCAACTATTTAGCTATAGCGCATATAGAGGATCTGACACTCGTTGTCATTTCATACAAAATTGTATTAAATGAGTTCAGGAATTTGTTATTAAGCGAGCCTCCGGCGAGCTTAATAACAAATTCCTGGACGAGTTTAATAAAATGTTGTATGAAATGACAACGAGTGTCAGATCCTTTTCATCACATGGCTCAAAAACCACAAGAAACTACACATTATTGCTTGTGGTGAATCTACATACGGCGGACTGTAAACCCTCACAACATCTCCGGTTCAGTGCTATATCCACGGACTCCACGGACTAAACGGGTGTTCCGGGACATTGACTAGACGAACGTACTGACACTGCACTTCAACGACCGTCTGATTCGGTCGCCTTGTATTAGACTTGGTAATATAAGGAAATACGTAATGGGTATATTATACGGAATTCAAGCAGTTCCATGTGATAAATAGATATAATGTGTTCGTTTTTAAAGATATTTCAGTTATCATTTATGCAATTAATTTAATGTGCTTAAACTGTGTACAATCCGCCACGGTTAACCATGATGATAGTCACTTGCCGGGCTGATTTATCAACTGGTTTATTCATCAGCCGATGATGTTAGTGTGTTTTGTATCATTACAGAGTGATCATTCATCTTGAAGATTTACAATATGTTTTATTATTATCACACAATGTGTTATCTTATATATGTTCAGGGCTTTACGTTTATGGCGGGTTATTTTATATGTGTGGAATAATTTTGTTTGTTTCACCTGTATTTCAGTATTCGTCACAGTTCTCGTTGGTCTATCAATGGCTCTTCCTGTCGCCATGCTGTCTGTTGGTGAGTTGTAGATGTTTGAGTAGTATCAATTTACATACTGGTTTTACTATACTGAAAGAAATAAGTTTAGCAAGTAAATTAAATGGTAAATCCCATTGCTCATAATCTAGACTATGAGTGGCAAGAGGTCCTAAACAATATAATTAACATAATTATGGATTATATACAGGGATTGTTTTGAAACGATATCTGGGCGAAAAACAATTATAATTTCGTTCTTATTTCAATGTAAAGGGAGGTAATTTCACAAATGGTAAACTTTGGTTCCCTATATCTTTATATTGGCAATGTTATTGTCAATTGGTTTTGCGGTTTTTATAACTTGAGACACAGAACAGTTATTTAATAAAGTTTAATCAAGCTCTTTACCATATTTGTATTTTTTAAATGGGAAATATGCCGTTTTAACTAAATGGGAGATAACTCTGATACTTACATTGGACTACAAATAATGTTTTAGCATATATAATGTCAATATTTATGCCGAAACGCATGTTTACATATCAAATTATTTCCTTACAAAGACTCTGCATCTACGGTAAGGCACGCAGAGGCAACTGCAGCGATTTTAAATGAACTGGAGGCGATCTGGAAGATCATGGGTGTCAATTCAAATACGAATAAAACCAACATAATGTGTTTCGGATGCATATTCTTGTGCATATGCACTAACCATAGACAAATTATCCAATTATTGAATTCCGATTCAATTATTGGTAATAAAAGAGCTTGATCTGGAAAACTAAACGAATCGGCTAGTTGTGTTATAAAAACATTAATAGTGATTCATATGACGCTTTAGGGCTCGTATTAAATCTTACTTTGTGATAAAATTTCACTTTTTTTAATTATGTGTACATCTGTTTCCCATTTAAATTATACTGAAAGGAAAAAGAAACGCGACACGTGAATTTCCGCTATATATTTTATGTACATATATACTGCTGTTAATCGAATGGTACATGGCTATGTAAGATCTTTCCTTTCGGAAAAAACGACTAAAACAACACAGCAAATAGTATTCCTGGAAAGTTTCATTATTGACAGATTACGCGTTTGGCGCAAACTTAGGTTGCACAATTTTGCAAACTCTTTACGTGAAAAACAGTACTGAACTGGCTCAAGTTTTCAAAGAGGAACTTCAACATTTATGAATTTCTTGTTACAACGTGTACTGTGATTAAAACGTTTACAACATCACAGTTGGGTCCTTCCTCTAACTGCAACTATTTTTTTACTAAACGTCTTGGGATTTCCTTCGAATGTATATGGAATTAAGTGTGACGTATATACAATATATAGCGAAAATTCCCGTGTCGCGTTTCTTTTTCCTTTTAGTGTAGTATTGTATTTAATAAAAACACAACGCAGCCTAACAGTCGAGCTTTCCAGACCAAACATGTCCATTAACAATATTTAATCAAAAGGTAACATGCGGCTTAATTTAATACATACGCACATTTCATATGAAACTGGATTACTTTATGAAAGTTTTGTATTTAATCATTTTCCAGATCGCCTCCAGTCTCTTTAAAGCAAGAAATGTCTTTTGTATTAATTGGGGAGAACAAGAAGTAAATGTCCTCTCGTGTTATAGGAATTGTAAGAAATTATGCTTTGCCTTGTAAAACCTTCTTTTGGATGACCACCATACAGCGTTCAATACGTGTAATTACTAGAGCCTGTGCAAAATAACCACCACAGAACTTGCTTTTCAATGCTGGCGTAGACCATATTAATGTAGCATTTAAATGTCTAGTGGGAGGACATCCATAACCGTTCGATAATATTAATAGCTAGTAGAGTAACGTACTTCGCTGAATTTCGCTAGACAGCAAGATTTATGAATTGCCTGCGATATTGTGATGCCATTTAACGTAGCATGTGTCATCGATAGACTGTATTTTGTGTGTTCTTCCAAAGGGGTCGTATGTCAAAATCATGCAATGTTTGTCTATTATGTCACGTAACACATATCAAGTTTCATGTTCAAGGTCAATGTTCAATGCCATGAACTGTTCATGTCCAGTTAATACATACTGAAAAGAGGATCCCTTGGAAGCAACAATATCTCATAAACCGCTTCAAATAATAGTGTGAAACGTTATGTGCGTTTACTATAAAACACAAACATGTTTCTCGAAATGTGTTATTCGTGTTCAGTTTAATGAGCTTCTAAACCGTTTCAAATAATGGGGTGAAAATGTGTGTTTGTATCATCAAGAGTCGGTGTCCAGCGCAACAATTAGGAGTTTAATATGTATGTGTCTGCCCATTGTTGGACCGGCCACGATTTGGCGAGAATCAGACTTTGAATGTGTTACGTGTTACAAATGAAGTATGAAGTAAGATATCAAGGAACATTGATAATAACAGAATTCAATGTTACTGGGTATGTTTGGATCCACTAGACATAATTCATACATCACTTCGTAAAACCCTGCGTTATCATCTGGGCCTCTCGTGTCATATGATAGAGTTAGATACATTGTTTATTTTACTATAATATAAAAGTCGAACAGGAAATATAGCAATCACTACCCAGAGTCATTAAATTCTTTGTCAATGTCAAAGAAAGTAGGGCAAACGATTAGGTCATGTGATTATTCAAAAAAGTTATGACGATGTTCATAATAAATCCTTTTGTGTGATACGCAAAGACAAAATAAAGACCTATATTCAATATTTTTAAATTGTTTTTCTATGAGTTAATTCTTTTAGTAATTTTCGGCTATCGAGCTTCGGTTTGAAATGTTTGCATATGCGTATCGATTGAGGAGACCTAAGTACGTATTATTGTGGTAGTAAAATAGTCAGGCGAACATATTCCAATTTAACACGTTTTACCAAAATCTTGTAATTTAGTAGTTAGCAGAGATATCTGTGAGTGCAAGGAACGATAAGTCTGCTTGGAGATTTGAGATATAGCATTCACAGAACACAGTCAACCAAGACGTAACATCGTAACGGTTAAATATTGTGTCCTCAGAACAGGAATCATACGTAAGGTAGTTATTATTGACCTGCACGTGACGCAGCGTTGCCTATTTATAGTCGTGTAATCAAGTTGATGTGTAATAAATGTTTTGCATTATTATTTCAGGCGTTAAGTATCTTGATGACTGCCCGAAGGAGCCCCGCATACCAGTGTATCTGTTAGTGGGTGGTTGCTTTGGAATGATTAAACTGTTATCATCCCTGTGGAGAAACATTAAGGCAAGACAATATCAGGATGTAGACATTATATTCAACGACCATGATTCTGATGACGCCTTCGCATCAAACACGTATAGGACCATGGATATGATTTTATTTCTGTTTCTAATCGCCTGGCAAGTCGCCGGAACGTACTGGACGTTGGAAATATGGACACCGCATTTTGAACAGCTGTTACACGAACCTAGCAACTGGTGTGATAGAACAGTATATATGTTTACTATATACCAAATATTTGGTTGCTATGGTGCAATGGCGTTGTATATTCTGGTGCTTTCTATGTTATTATGTTGTCAAAAGTGTTTGAGTTGATGTCAGCGACTTTGATCTCTGGCTTCATGCTTTTCCCATGTAAGAGTATCCATTTGTATATAATGTCTCGTGATTAGTTTAATAGCTACATTTGAACAAACTTCACTACATTAGTTAAAGTAGTAATTGTCTTATTCTGTGTCTGTTTTTACTTGATAGTCAAAAACCAGTGTTCAGTGCATTTTTTATATCCTGGTTTTAACCCGATAAATTGTTTGTCATATGAGTGGGCGATTATAATGATGTATTTCACAAAGCGTATCGATAAATATCAATGTCTAAGGTGGCATTTTCCAAACTGTAACTATACCAAAATGCAAGTTATGAAGATTAATTGCATTAACTACGATGATGTTAACGGAATTTGATTGTTAGAATGAAAAAAGGTTTTGGACGCCGTCGATAAAAAAAGTGTTTAGCTCCAAAACATGTTCTTCTTTCGGTATTTAGTATGGGCTGCACTTTATTTAAATAAATCGACCCGATTTAAATAAATCAACTATTGTTTTCGAAAGATTTAACTAAATGGGTTCGATTTTAATATATGTTTTCGATTTAAATAAATCGACGTTCGATATTACTAAATGTGCAACGATTAAATGCAATCTGCAACATATCGCTAAAACCAAACAAAATGTATTAAATCGCCGCAAGATTAACGTTAGAGATTTTGATTTAAATAAAATGTTTGCGATTTAAATAAATCGACGTTTACTTTACTAAATGCGCAACGAATACAAATTAGGTCCCCCATACAGATTTTATGCGGCTGAAGGGCCTAGATTTAATTAAATGGTTGCACATTTAGCATGTTTAGCATATCGAACTAATATTTATTTCAATCGCAAACATTTCTACAAATCACAACCTTTTATGTAAATATAATCGCGATTTAACAAATAGTGTTCATGTTTAGAAATGTGTTGCATAATAATAAAATTGTTGAACATTTAGTAAATCCAACGTCTATTTATTTATGATTATTTAAATCAAAACCATTTAGCTAAATCATGTGGCGACATCAAATGGATATGCCCATTTAGCGCGGTAAATATGGTTCCTATGAAGTGATATGATGCTAATTTAATTACTATTATTTAAATCGTGTCAATTGTTTAGATTTGATACAGTTCATGTAAAATAGTTAAAAAAGCATGTTTTGGAGCTAAATAGACTTTTACCAACAGAGGCCTTGTTTACTATATTCATCGATTCAAAACAACAACATGGTTTTAGTAAGAAATTGAATCGTATTTGACGTTTTGTACATTTTAAGTAGGTAATAATACCAAAATTGTTGCTTTTTTTAAAAAAAGATAAAAAATGATTTTCTTGCGGAAAAAAACACGCAAAACGCAATATTTGTTGCAAACGGTGCTATGGTATTCAACTATTTCATGACTGTTCGGGTAACTGTTCGGGTAACAGTCAAATCAATTGCACTGATATGCTGTGGACGAACTGATGCATCATTAACCGAGTCCGTTAGAAGGCACTATTATTGCTATAATGTGTTTTGTTATAACAAATGTTCAGCATTAATCAGTTACTTGTAGTAAACTCTGTGTGTAAATTTCAAGAAATGCTTTTTTCATTATGGTTTGCCTCTGAAGGCACTCCATAGCTGAACTTTAAACATTTAATTAACTTTTATATGCAACACTTTATGCATTAAGTATTGGTTTTGACAACAAATTTTTTTGATAATATCTTGTTATTTGTAGAAGTGCTTGCTAGTTGTCAGACCATATGCAAGTCAAGAGTTATAAACAAAAAAAAAATAATTTAAAATCCTCAGTTATGAACGTGTCGAAAATTAACGCTGTCAATAAATACCAATATCAGAATATCTAACTGAGAATCAGCATAATGATAGACAAATGATGATTGTTTGGGTCCAAGCAATATTTAAAAGCGTAACATATACTACGTTCACATTCCAAGCTATCTACATAGTTAGTACAGGTATCCCCACCCCCGTAACCCCTCAACCCCCCATTTACAAAGAATTATCATTCTCGACAATAATTATAATTTGTGAGCGCGATCATCGTCGACAATACCTATAGGCCTAAATGTGTGTGCATTTACCTATCGCTTTAATACGGTATCGTTTGATGTTAAATTACGCGTTTGTTTGCACCGAAAAGGACGCTGCATCAAAAACACTTAGTGCAAGAAGCAATTTCATTGCTACCAATATTAACAGGAAATCTATATTGTTTTAATAATTGATGCATAACTATACACTACCGTTGTAGTCTTAATTGGATAAAAGCCAATAAATCAGATGACGTTGCCAAAGCAACATGGTGTTATACTGACTTCATTTTTTTTCCCAGAACTTGGCAATACTCAGGACACAATATAGTCGTGATGTTGCCTACGTAGGTATATACGAGTATAGTTTTTAAAAAATAGGTTAACAATGATTTTATTTTTTTATTATTCGTTTTATGAACCCCTGAGACAGAGAAGTGCCATAGGAGGTGGAGAAAACAAATCTATTTTTCGTTGGAAAGGAAATTAGAATCAAAAGTTCCATTAAAATCTGGGAGGAGGTAAAATACGGAAACATAGAATTCCTAATTTATTTTTTCATAAAACAAAATCAGAAGAGGACAATTATTGAAAGTGTACGTTGTCTATTGATTACGTCAATTTATGATGTATAGTTTTCTGCCCATTGCTTTTAATGCACAAAACGCAGACTCGTATATATGTGTATTTTAATATCAGCATTTATCATGTTTATAGACGCAATGAAAAGGTGAACAGTGCTAGATGCCAATAAAATGATAAGATCGGATGGTGTTAAAAAATTAATTTAGTAGGAGCATCATTTAACACTATTATCTGAGATTCGAAATGTCTTTGAAATGCAGGAAGAGCTATACCGCGCCCTAAAGATAATCTAGAGTATGAGGCTCGCCCCATCCGCAATTTCTGGCGATGTTCTAAAGACATCACGCAATGCCTGCATAAACAACCACCGTATTTCAATTCATTTTACCTTATTCATAAAAATCACCAACGGGATATCATACAGATACTAGTATTTTTGTTTGTAAAATCTGTATATTTCCCGACATGTTTTTCTTGGATTAATCTCTTCCTCTCGAAATATCTCGATCTGATCTAAAATCTCTTTCCATATTCTGAAGCTTAGTGTGTGTTTTTTTGTTTTTGTTTTTGTTTTTTGCATGGACGTGTGATATGTTACTGTTTAGTCAATTGAGATACAGCGGATGTTTGTGAAGGAAGAAACCTCGCCGGAAATTGACGATGGAGTAGTGCCGTATACTCTAAATAATTTCCCTATAGGTCGCTTCATAGCTCTATGATTGGAACAAAATATAAAACCCTAAGGCTATGATTCGCACTTCTAAGCTACTTACCCATATAACATATGACTGCAGCAGTCTTCACAAATTATTCCGATTGACGTATAGAGACATTAGCTCAGATAACATCGTCTGACACATGCTTATTATATGAGAGACCAGTTACTGATATGCCTAGTCAACTCGAGACTATATTGGTTTCACCTGAAACATTATTACCCACCTAATGTTACATGAAGACTGTAACGAATTGTTAGATGTGTGAGTATTGATCAATATTTAATTAGTTACATTATCTGTGTTAATGTTCAATTTTATAAAATAAGTCAGACCCGATATTACGCTACGATAAACATATCATAAGAGGACACATCAGATAGACTTTACCAGCAAATTCGTTCACTATTGGAAGTTACATTTTTCGACATGTCCTTGGTGTCTCAGTGATAGAGAGCTAGCACAGTGCTTAATAGGATCAGGCACTTTTTTACCACCTGTTACAAACTCTTGCAGCACTTGCCGAAGTGCATATAGCAGACCCGGTTTAATTCGTTTGCTCAAGAATAAAAGGTCAATCTGACATGGCCTCCTACAGATGTAGAGTATCAAAGTGTGATTTGGGTCTGATTTTAATAGTCAATGTAAATAATTTCAATCGATATTTATTTGTACAATTTATGTATTGTTGCTTTCCGATGCTGGTAATGATGCTGAATTAAGTTCAGATTACAAATGAACTTGTTAAAAGACATGTGCATGCCATGTTTAGCTTTAGTACAATATGCTCAACTAATGTGTCGATCCGTTGTGAAAGACTGGTTGTGAACTGTGCTATTCTATTAAAGAACGCACGGTAATCTTGAAATCTGTGTTATCAAATTCACGCCTAAATACAAATGAAACATTTTTACTTTTGATCTTAACTGATTTTTTCTTGTTTTGTTTTATATAAAAAAATATGTTTATTCAAACAACTGTTCCATGTTTCTTTTCAAAACTAGCGTAACGCATGGGACACTTTGTAATAGCATACTATAGGAGTTTTTTTATGACCCATTTATTTAACTCATTTATATAGATGATTGGTCGATATATTCTAATAGATTCCATAGAGGTTGCATTAAATGTAGATAAGTGAGATTGTTATCCTGCTCGTTCGTATTCACTGAAACAGCAATTGTTGATTGTTTTTCTCGTTTGAGCGAAAGAAAATAAGATTGACATGTGTGCTTTTCAATTCACGCTCCTCTCGTTTGTGTTTATTTTTCAAATTGTTTGTATGTATTATTTTAACTTGCCGTTTTTTAATTATTACTGCTCATTTTAAAAAACACATTAAAAACAACATGTAAGATAGAGTTATTTCAAGCTTTGAATTTAGTTACCGGTATTTTTGAAAAACGGGAACTTTTTCCAAAGTGGGATAACTGTCTCCTGTATATGAGCAAGTACTCGTTGTTATAGTGGAGCAATTTCTTTACCGATGACAATTGTATAAGATAAGATTTTTTTTAAGTCTGTTTTTACAAACAAATTTAAATTGAACATTAACTCTATGAGCTATTTTCCGGCAGAACATTTGTAGACATAAAACAAGTGTCCTGTATTTTAATAACACCGGTGATTAAACTATATTTTACAAATTTCTTGATGATATACAAGAAAACAACTTGCGTTTTGTGCATATTTTTGTTATCTTTCACTCTATTTTTGAAGTAGTGGGCAGTGATTCATAATTGAGTGACATCACACAGCTCAGATACAAAGTCTAGTAAATTACTGACATCTGTAAACCAACAACAGAGGGTCATGTTTTATTGGACAATTTACTATTTGATTTTGACTCATTATTAAATATTATTGTTATTACTAGTATTATCATTATTCATTTATTTATATTAAATACTTTTTTTAAAATAAAAATGGTATTTTTAATAGTGTTGTTGTTGATGCTGTTGCTGCTTCTATTGATTTATTTTTAGATTTCTGGATTTTGTTTTGATATTTATATAACAAATGTAGTTTCTGATTTCTGTATACTGAGTAAAGAGTGTGAAATATTTCTTAGAAGAGCTCTGAGTATGTAGAGGCTATTTGTTTGTTTTGAGTGAATATGGGATTTATAATCATCGAGAAGTGAGAAATTATATTTTCACGAGTGCTTTAGGATGAGTGGACATATTTCAGTTTTCTCACTTCGAGATGAAAATAAATCCTATATTCACGACAAACCAACAGATATTCTATTTATTATATACTCATAACCTGAAAATTCATGGAGAAAAAATATAATGCGCCAAAACAATGACGCCAATAACATCAACAACGTAAACAACGTCAACAGTTGCATGCGTCATTTTGAGTGAAAATATGTTGTATTTTCATATGTGAAATATAAACAATAAACATATACTCAGCAAAAATAAAAAATATCCACTTTGCTTTCCTGCAAAATCTGAGACATTAGGAAAGAACTAACAACTGTTGCATGATCTTCTTTTAATGACATCTTTGTTTGATGTTCACACAAAATTTCATCGAAGTATACCGAATAATAAAAAAATAAATCACAGTATAAAAACATAGGTGTTATAACGAAAATAACAAAACTAAACAGATGTAAAGGTAACGGCAATAGCACAGATTCAGCAGTCTAAGTCGATTCAAATAAACAGGAAAATATTCAAAACCTCGCTTATATCTCATGGGTCCACCGTTACACCGAATACACGCAATAATGCGACGTCGCATGCTTCTGAAGTAACGACTGACGAATTCTAGAGCTAATGCGTTCCATTCGGGGATAAGTGTTGCTGCAATGTCCTGAACACTTTGGATAGGGTCATCCTGACGTACACGACGTCCCAAATATGCTCGATGCTTCGTCAGTCGTTACGTCAGAAGCATGCGATGTCGCATTTTTTAGTGTAATCGATGTAACGGTGGACACATGAGATATTAGCGAGGTTTTGAACATTTGTCTGTTTATTTGAATGGGCTTAGACTGCTTAATATTTTAAGTTTTGTTAATTTTGTTTTCATACCTATGTTTTTACAGTTTGATTTATTTTTTAAGCATTCTGTATATTTCGATGACATTTTGTGTGAACATCAAACAAAGATGTTATTAAAGAAAACCATGCTACAATTGTTAGTTCTTTCTTACAGACTTAGATTTTGCAGGAAAACAAAATGGATACTTTTTATTTTTGCTGAGTATATAAGGTTTTATTTTATTCATAAAAAACACTATTTTACTGGAAAAAATATAATAAAAATGGCTTTAATTTTCTATTCACTGGATATTTCTATAAATCATCAATACGTCCAATCTCATATGGCAGATAATGAGGGAATATGCGTTCTACATTGTTTCAAATATACTGAAACGAAAAGGAAACGCAACTCGGGAATTCCGCTATATATTGTATGTACAATATGGTTTTAATCGAATGGTACATGGCAACGTAAAGAAATATAAAAAGATCGGACAGGGAAAGTAGCATTCAAGGAGGACAGTCAAAAACACAGAAACAAACACGCAAACAGACAAACAAGAAGGCAAATGTAATAATAAATGCAAACGACATCACAAACACAAAATGGTTGACATTAGGGCTACCGCCTTGGAACGGTCAGTGGCAATGTAGGCCACTGGGGGTTTAAACCGGTTCTAGGGTGCACCAAACCTC
Source organism: Cyrtodaria siliqua (assembly GCA_037043455.1). Classification (NCBI taxonomy): domain Eukaryota; kingdom Metazoa; phylum Mollusca; class Bivalvia; order Adapedonta; family Hiatellidae; genus Cyrtodaria; species Cyrtodaria siliqua. The sequence goes on along the minus strand of JAWPHD010008971.1, from coordinate 89,937 downwards.
ACACTTACCCTACTGTCATCCAATTAAAACAGGACAGTGTAAATAAAGAAATCCCCGCCATGATCTAATCTCTAACAAACAAGGCAGCATCAATAGGCAATATAAGTAAAACACAAATAAGCTCGTGTAAATATAATACAAAAAAACAATAGCCTAGAAAGCCACAATGAAGGTACTCAATGACTTGGCAGAAGCCAGAGCAACAAGAGAATAAACCATTATGGGCAGGACAAGAAAGATCAAAGACCTTTCCTATCGGAAAAAAGACTAAAACAACACATAACACTGCAAATAGTATTCCTTCAAAGTTTCATTGTTGACAGAGTACGCGTTTTGCTCAAACTTAAGATGCAACATTTTGCAAACTCTTTACATTAATTATAGTACTGAACTGGCTCAGTTTTTCAAAGCGAAACTTCAACATTTATGAAATTCTTGTTACAAAGTGCACTGTGATTAAAACGTCTACAATATCACAGTTGTGTCCTTTCTCTAACTTTAACTTTTTTTACGAAACATCTTGGTTCTTTGGAATATTATGTGTGCAATATATACAATATATAGCAGACATTACCGAGTTGCGTTTCTTTTTCGCTTCGGTAAATGTTTTCTACCTCTTGCTTAAAAAAAACGCAAGGCAGATAGTCTTTCGTAAATGATTTGTTATTAGATGTTTCAATTTATAAAAGAACATATCTTCTTTGCGAGCTGCTGCTGCATTTTTAATGTCTAATATTGCTCTTATTACTTAGACATTTATAACAATGTATAATTATTCACATTGCTGGAATATATCAATCAGCTCTTTATTGAGTTTTCATCATAACATTCCTTTCTAGTAACAAAGATTGGCATCGCTTTTCTTCGGAAGTATTACTCAAGATGTCATTGCTATGTGCAACATTTGAAATGTTGAAGTTAATTGCGGTTTCATTATTTCGAAGAAAACTACTCATTGTGGATTATGTGTATCCCAATGCTGTTTCGAGTGACAGTAACATTACCGAGCTGAGAATTTTAATTGGTTATTTTGGTTAACCATTTTGTTATCATTATTCGTAGTTTCATTTAAGATATATGTATAACGCATGATGGAAACCCCTATCTTATATGGCTGGAAATGGGAGAACATACTTTTTGACAAAAGTTTTATTTCCCTTGTGTTTTTTTCTGCTTTAAATTCACTTAGGTTACAATATCTTCTTGTGAGCATATTTTGCTTTAGTAATGTCTAATATTTCTCTTATTCCAAGATATGTATATATAACTAAGATATATATTATATAACAATTTCTAAATTTGAACTTCGTTCAATGTTATCACTCAGGTCTTAATTGATTTATAGCGATTGCTGACCGCCAGAAGCTTTACTTCAGCGGACATTTAACTTCAGAAGTCTAAATGTTTTCCAGCAAGATAAATACTGGAAATATTCGATAAAAATTCGTCGTCGTTATAACTAACACATAGCAATGCCGACATTCGGCATACAACACATATTTATATTTTTCCCAAATTCAATTTTGTGTTTTCTAGGCTTATGTGTCTAGTCAACCACTTTATAACATTATCCTGATTTCTGAGAGTGTAATAAATCCATGACTTATGTATCATAATAAATATGGAAATGAGAACCGAATCACCGTCTTTGTCCACGCAGTAAAAATATCGTCTCAATAATTGACTGGTATATCATACCATCTTAACATTAATCACATTTTAAACATTACTTTATAAAATTCACATAATGTAAAATTGGTGTGGCATTATTTGTAAAGAAAAACACTGTTCAAACGTGTATCATCATGCTGATCTGTATTTCTGTTAAAAGAGAGATTTGTCTCCTGAGAAAAGTAATACGCGTTTATGTCGATAATGTATCTTTAACTCCTGTTATTGAGTTTTTTTTTGTTTTTTTTAATTTGGTTTCTCGTATCTAAAGTCTTGAAATAAAACTCCTTTACTGCAATTACTGTTTTTAATCAGTGAACCATTTAAGTTCTCCAACAATTGTTTGTTTCATGAACATGTTTATGTTTGTTTAAATCGAAATCAATACACAACAATAGATATTTACAATTCAAACATTGTTATATCTGTGAAAAGGGAAAATAAGATTTTATTTGATGACATAGAAAATTTAGATCAGGTAAATTAATCCACAGGTAAATGTATTGATCAATTATCTGGCAATAGTTGTGCAGCTATACAATTCAGATTTACCTCATTTCACCGTGCATTCACGCAGTGGTAAAAGTAGTATCTATGTCATGCAAATAATACTTATTTTTACATACAACTTAGTAGCGGTTTTAATTATATGTTTCTCTCCGGGACTATCAAGAAATGTTCCTATGATGTTTAAGAGTTAAATGTGTTAATTGATAATACTATAAAAAGGGTGGCGATTCACCTTTAACTATCGAACGTCCACTTCCTTTGCATTGTTGTAGTGATTGTCTTGCATCGCTTTACCTCGGGCGAATATCGTATGTCCTACCGACTATCATACCACACTCTCTGGAACTGTCTGGTTAATTCTTGGGTATGTGAAAGTTCAATTTCCGCAAGCAGACGGTGGAATTGTATATTGCACTCTGAATTCATTTCTTTTCTTGAAAATGTATATGTGTTACTTTATTGAAACATGTACATATGTTTTCCAGATGTGCAGATTAACTTCAGAATTTTTATTATATCCCTGGGGCCTAGATCGAACGTCAACCATGCATAAAGTGTAACAGGTTTTGATATAGCTATAACTATATTTGTATCACATATTTTTTTAATGTTTTTTCTAGGGGCTCAGGAGCAGAGGTTTACAGGGGTCAAACAACGAAACATATTCACCATAGTTATTAAATTGAAGTTATTTTAGAGTATTTTAAGTTATGCTGTGCTTCAATTTGTCTGAGACTCCTGGGGCTCCAGGGTACCGTGTAATAGGACAAGGGTCATAGGGTAAATATAATAAAACCATGACATCTTGGGTATTAAAATGACACACTGTCATCTTGTCCCGTGTGCATTTTCTACATATGCAATAACTCGCATTTGTTCAATCATTTAATATTAATTATAAGAATAGTATAAATACAATTGATTCTGCATATTACTAACCGTTGATAATACTGCACCAATATTATATTTAAACATGGTAGAATAACGAAAAAATGGAAAAAATCTAAATTTTATTTAAGTATATGCAGGCAGCTTTAAAGTCAAAAGAATAAAGAAACAATAAATCGAGATGCTAATTTTCCATAAAAGTGTCAGTAGTGCCGTTTGTCCTTGTAAGAGTACTCTGAATCTCAGGCAATTCTATTACATTTATCATTGTGTTGACTTGAGATGGGGATTTTAGTTATGAAAGCTAATATGAAAATAAACATATACATATTCTAATAAGGGAGAATGTTTGAAACCACTCAAGGCAACAGACACAAATTGATCACAAAACAAGGTCACCGTTTGGAATAGTGTTGTTATTCTTATAATGTCCATATGACGTCATAACTTTACATTGGAATAAATGTAGTTTATCCACACTACATTAATTGAATGATTAATAAATCGCATTCACCCAAATCAGCATTGTTAGTTATAGGTAATGGTCTAAATTTCACTCCTCTGTGGCTAACATTTAAACAGCTGTAGTAAATTGCAGTAAATGAAAGTTGTCAAATACAGTCTGTATCTCTATGCCAAACCATAGCGACACCAAATAAAGTGAAAAGTCGTATTCTGAGATTGGAATAATCAATATAACACTCTGTTGCATGAGATAAATAACTAAATTACACAACCATAATATAACAATAATGCAGACAAATCTACTCATTCATATCCATTCAATCGCTTCCCAGCAAAAATAGTGGGTGAATAATGTGATTAAATGCGAATTTCAATTAAAACTAGATCTGGAATTTACAATCTTAAACACTGCAAATGCGGTATTACCATTTTTATGATTTGGGTAAAATGATTAAAAACTGAGACTATTTTGGTTCAAGAGTGCCTATACAGTAACATCGCAAGAATCTACCCAGTAATTATAAAACAATAGACACACTAATGCATCGACATTCACAAAAATATTCTTAAAAATACTTTTTTTTTACTTAATATATTAGAATCGGATGAAACATGTTTATGTTGTTATTTTTACTTTTTCAACGACAGTTATGGTATAGTTATAGTTTATGGCATTTGGTACCTGTAGTATATGTGATTTTCAGACAATTCATTCGGGCTTTCAATACTTAAATAAAATTGCGTATGGTACGTTAATCAATTGCAATAAAGGATAAAGAACACTTGTTTAACATCCAAGTACTACAAAATTCAGCCAACAAGTACCTAATCCTCGCTATTAAGATTCGCAAGTGCGCACGTTTCAGAATGTTTTTACATATCCGGTCCAACACTGTGATTTGATGTTGTGTTTCTATACATATACAGTCCCTGGTGTGATATGATGTTGTGTGTTTTGATGTGTTAATTGTACGTTCTAATAACTTTAAAAAAACAACGTTACTCTACAAACAATGTTATAAATCCACTTGTTTAATCATATTAGCATGTATGGTACCATGTGACCATGACTGTCCGGTGATTTTAGATTGGAATTCCTTTGTATTGTTGTAGTGATTTGTTTGATATTTGCTATATATCACTGTGGTTTTTGGGATAAAGCTTCAATACGTTATTACCAATGACATATGGAGGATCGTACGTCAGTGTTCGTTTCATTCAAAGAAATATAAACCGAGTGGAATGTTTTATATTTTACAATCGTCATCGAAGAACCTTCTGTAGTTTGTCAATCGTTTATAAAAAAAATGCTTTCCTGTCTTTTCAATTCAAATACAAGACATACATCTGCATTGATGTTCAAACATCTAAGGCAAAGGTTCATAGCTAACATCTAATTTGAATATATTGTAAGAAATATATCATGTTGACATCTTAAATGCAACGGTTCATTGCTTTGGCTGAAATTCCCAATGCCGCCATCAACAGGCAAATTGTTATATCAGATGTACACCGTGTCTTAACCTACTGACGACGAGGTGTATCTATATATAACTTAGTAATACATATTTTGAGAACCCAAACTCTATAGACACAATATAAACGGCTTTAACTAACCAGAATAAACCCAAAACAGAAGCGCCGAATTAAGAATTAGCAACTCTTATTTATTTTAGGCATATTCAATAAAGGGTATTTTAAGAACCTGTGAATCAATCTATACTTTTAATTGGCATATTTAGTTTGTTTGAAAATGCCAACAACTACTAAACATGGCCTGCTCTGCAGTATCAGTGTCAGTATGGTTAGTTCTAACTTTCTTTTTGATTACTATTTTTATAACATTTAACATACACATAATATTGGTAAAGCATTTAAAGGAACAAAAGGCTATCTCGATGTGTTTAAAACTTTCAACGTACTTACATAACTTGCATATTTGCAATCATTAATATTAATTGTTAGAATAGTTCAAAGTCAACTGGTTTACATACTACTAATTGCTGGAAATATTGCACCAATAAAATCCTTAAACATTTGATAGTATAATAAAGAAAATTGAAACACTTTTATTTGATTTTATACAAGCAGGTTTTAACTTAACATTTTACCGGATTAATAAATTACTATAAGGTACTAATTTAAATGCTTGATAAACACTTCAAGATTGCCGATGTTTCCTTTAAAACATATTTCAAATTTTGTTCGCAATTTATTAGAAAAAAGAAGAACTTGTCCATGAATTTATCGACTTCCCATCGTTTATTTTTTAATAATTCATCTCCGTTTGCAAACAGTTTCAAATGGTGCTATTTAATTGATCCTTGTATAAAGAGTCGGCCTCACCGCAGGCGTTCTGTATTGTAAATGTGTTGTTTATAGAGTATTGTATCGTTAGTTACTGACATGTTTTTAATGTTTAATGTGTCATCCAATGACAGCAATTGACGATATGTATTTATGTAGTACAGACGTTAATTATTAACAATAAATGTAAATAAAACTTACGTTATATGATTTTGTTGTTTTATATTATATATATACACACACACACACACCCACACACACACACACACACACAAGCTCATTTCGATGATAAATATAGTCAACTATATACTGTAATGACTGTAAATTACCCCCTTTTTAACCGAGACGTAATTTTGCTTTTACGCGCCGTGGCTACAATGAGACGCGTCTATACAATTGTCAGCATGTTTGTTTTGTCTTTGCTTATTTAATTTGTGAATGTGCACATAATGACATAAACACAAAGAGGCATTAAAGTCCAAGTTACATTATCCAAGTTACATTATCCAAAATAGCCTAAAACAGACAGCGCATATTTATATTTGTTTATTTAAGAACCATAGTTGCCACTGATATTCTAGCGCAGCCTCGGCGCTTTGTTTAATAATAAAGATAAACAGTTCATAGACATGGAATGAACACATAGAACTGAGACTTGTCTCTACTGCATATATTAAGTTTAATGGTTGACTAGTAAACCAGTTGTCCATAAACGAATTGGCCCTTTTATATATGTCCTATAGAAATAAACCAGAATAAGACACACATAATACATTAGAAAATCATAATTCCATCTTGTATTAACAATAAGGTGATATACGTTTGCAGTTTATAAGATAAAAGTTGCTGGCTTCTGCCAAGTTAAAGAGTAATTACTGACTATTTTATATTCATTTATACATGATCATCTTTGTAATATATTTTTTCCCCTATAATTCTACCTAGATTGTTAGAGGATAAAGCCTGGTGAGAATTTCTTTTTTGTATACAATTTACCGTTTTAGTGGGATGGCAATATGTTAATAGTGAGGGCTGGTGCGCCTTAGAACCTGGTTTAAACCTCAAGCAGCCCTTTTGCTACTGACCTTTCCAATGCGGTAGCCCTATTGTCAAACCGTTTGTGTTTGTGATGTCACACACCTTGCTTCTTGTTTGTCCTTGTAACTTTGTTTCGATGCGATTGCTGGTTGTCTGTGGTCCTTTCATTGAATGCTATGTTTGCTGTTCGACTTTTATATCTGCGTTTGTTTTATCTGTCAACGGTACGTAACATGAAATGCTTGCACATTTTTGTCTTAAGGCCAGTTTGCCACATTGACCAGATATAACCGGTGTTGCTGTGTATTTCTAAAGATGAATTATGTATAATATAAAAATACAACTTTATACGTTTTCAATATTTCTTGTATATTGTTAACGGATCGGCTTTATCGTTACAAGTGTTACCGTAGCATGCACGGCAATTTGATCCTTAATCATTCACACTACGTGATCAAATGCAACTGCTGTTGACATTCGTTATTGTGTTAAACGGATGCAAAGTTAAAGCAACGGTGATGAAACATACACTCTGTGGGTAACCGCCGTGATATCCATATAGTTCTATACCTAGAACACGATTGTTTATGTTGTGGTTGCAAATTGCCTTGGTTGATCCATACAGTTGTATGCCTATAGGCAGACTGTTGGTTTGGTCGGCTGCATAACGATCCATATGCAAGAGGAATGTGCTATTCAACTTACAGATTAGGCAGCTATTGTGATATTCGTAATGCCGCAAATAATAATAATCAGTGTTTTGTTTTCGTTTACGGTATATCTATGTATGAGGTTTATCATCGCTATTTATAATCTTTCAATCATATCACGACGGTGTCTTCTAGTAGCAGCGAGCTCAGTAGTAGGCGAATGACATAATAGTCCCCAAGTCACATTATACTTACAACGGGCCGACCTGTAATAGAACTAGTATGCTGAACGTCAAGCAAGGGAGCTATTAGTAACATTTTTATTAAGTCTTTGGAATGACCCGGCCGGGGAGTTAACTCACGACTTCTCGCATGCGGGGAGCGCGCTCTGTCACTAGTGCACGACACGGTTACAAAACACTATATCACTTCTCTGCCGTGTCACATCCGGTCGCATGGGATGGTTTCTTTTGAAATTTGCATCTATATAAATGTGTAAAGTTGTACTTTTATCTGCAAGCATATCTACTCCATAATCAGCAACAATCTCTACTCCTAAATGAGCAACCATCGCTACTCCATATGGATCGTCACAACGTCTGGAGCAAGACATGAAGCTTACGCTTTAAATTGTCATCAACACTACAGAACATATCGGAATGACCAGCTTGCAGCCGACTACGCTGTACTAGGTATTTTACCGACCTCTATAATAGCTAAACGTTCAATTCCGTCATGCCATCTTGCGTCGTAAATGATCGGCTTGCAAAAGCCACTAATGACTTAATATTATCTTTTGAAAACCCTTAGCGAAAAATGCGCTTAAAACAACAAGGCAACACGTATTTACAGCACCATGACATTTCCATGAACACATTTTACGACCGGTTTAAAGATTATGCAGGATTTGTCTTTTAAGACAAGTGCATTTTTGTGAAAAAAAATATATTTCGAAATAATAGGTTTTTAATTCAAATTATACTGCATGTTCTCTTCTTGTTTCGCATGAAAATAAAATAACTGCGGTAACAATAAAGAGCTTTCTGACAACGATGTCTGAGTATGTCATATGGGCATTTGGTTATAGGGTTTTGTCAAAAAATGTCAGGTTAAAATACTTGATAATGCATGCTCCGCTGTAATACAGATTTACAAATAAAACACAAGAAATTGCAGATAGGTTGACATATGCAGCAGTTATTGCGAATACGATTCTCATTTCAAAGGTTAATGTCACCAACGCTCATTTAATTTCATTTGCAACTTTCGTATTTCACTCGTAAAATTCTTATTTCAATCTCAAATTTAGTTGTTCGCTTACAGGTTGATTTTTTCACCTGCAAATTACAGGTGTGGTTGTTTATTCATATTTAAATCAATACACATGCTTACATAGTTACTTTTAATTTCTACGGCCATGTTTGGTTTCACGAACCTGTTTATGTTCATCTAATCGAAATCAATACAAAACAAAATATATTTAAAATTCACACATTGCAGTATCTGTGAAAAGCGAGAATAAGATTTCATTTTGATGACTTAGAAAACTTTGAACAGGTAAATTATTCCACAGGTAAATGTAGTCATCAATTATCTGGCAATGGTTGTGCAGCTATACAATTCAGCTCATTTCCCCGTGCAGTCATGCAGTGGTAAAAGTAGTAACTACGTCATACAAATACTACTTATTTTTACATACAACATAGTAGAGGTTTTAAATATATATTCCTTTACGTGACTATCAAGAAATGTTCATATGCAGTTGAAGAGTTACATTTACTACAAAAAGGGTGGCCATTCATCTATAAGGGGACTGGAGATCTAAAAGAGTGATTGGTGTCAATCTAAATACTAATGAAAACACTCACGGTATGCTTCAGTTTCATATGAAATGTACATAATATGCAGTAAAATTATCCTAGAGATAAGATGTGTGTGAAGTTTCGTGAATATAGGTAAAATACATTTTAAGTTATGTCCAAGGTTATGAAGGAGGTTAAAGTATGTCGGGCGGACGGACGGGCGGAAGGACGACGGACAAAATGAGTGTATGTGTATGATCCATAAGTGTATGTATGCTACACAAGCGACACAAAAATTGTACAATTGATTCATCTGGGCACCTTTTTGTGAGATGTGTCCTTCCACCAGATTCCATTGAAACATCACAAACGAATGTATGTTGAGCATTATATTGCTTGTTTACTATATTCATCGATTCAAAACAACAACATGGTTTTAGTAAGAAATTAAATATTATTTGACGTTTTGTACATTTTAAGTAGGTAATAATTATAACAAAATTCTTTTTTAAAAAAAGGGTAAAAACGATTTTCTTGCGAAAAACGCAAAACGCAACAACTATTTCATGACTGTTCGGGTAACAGTCAAAACAGTTGCACTGATTTGCTGTGTACGAACTAATGCATCATTAACCGAGTCCGTTAAAAGGCATTATTATTGCTATAATGTTTTTGTTATAACATGTCCAGCATTAATCAGTTACTTGTAGTAAATTCTGTTCATTTTGGTTTGCCACTGAAGGCACTCCATAGTTAAACTTTAAACATTTAATTAACTTTTATATGCAAGTCTTTATGCATTGAGTATTAATAGGTTTTGACAAAAATGCTTTTGATCATATCTTGTTATTTGTAGACGTGCTTGCTAGTTGTCAGACCATATACAAGTCAAGAGTTATAAAAACAAAACAATTTAATTTAAAATCCGCAGTTATGAACGTGTCGAAAAGTAACGCTGTCGAGGAATATCAATATCAGAATATCTAATTGCAGAATCAGCATGATTAAAGACAAGTGATGATTGTTTTTGTCCAAGCATTATTTAAAAGCGTAACATATAATACGTTCATATTCCAAGCTATCTACATAGTTAGTACAGGTGTCCCCACCACCGCAACCCCTCAAAGAAGAATCATTCTCGACAATATTATAATTTGTGCGCGCGATCATCGTCGGCAGTACCTGTAGGCCTAAATGTGTGTGCATTTACCTATCGCTTTAATACGATATCGTTTGATGTTAAATTACGCGTTTGCATCGAAAAGGACGCTTAACAGGAAATCAATATTTTTTAAATAATAGATGAATAACTATACACTGCTGTTGTAGTCTTAATTGGATAAAAGCCAATAAATCAGATAACGTTTCCAAAGCAACATGGTGTTCTACTGACTTCATTCTTTATTTCAGAACTTGGCAATACTCAGGACACAATACTGTCGTGGTGTTGGCTTTTTTCATAGAGCGTTATTATTCATGAATATATACATTCAGATAACTATTACTGTGTATGGAAATCATTAGAATGCTCTAACACTGTGATGATGTTTGACCTAATTCAGGATTCCATATACAGTATATAGTGCGCAGTCAAGCGTAAACGTGGCCTCTCCCTCGTGTATGGTCATAGTAAATGGTGAATTCCATTTTCGGTATACGTTTTTGAATCGATATGAAATATGTTTTGTTCTAATAAAATTCCAAGGAAATTTTATATAAATGTATGAGTTTTTTATAGTGTGCATAAAGCTGAATTATACCTCACTGCTCGAAATGTCAAAAATCGGAAGGAGTTTCATTAAAGTAATGTATTACTGTAAGAGCCTGACGCCATAGCATTCCATTTCCGTTTAGATGCGGACATTCCTCCATTTTGTTTTCTTTTATGTAGTGAGAGTGCTCCAGTTAGGACGAAACAATTTATCGTAAGTAGAAAATGTGCAAGTTTAAACTCTCCACTGTCATACGTGTAAATAAAGTTAGCCCACATTTTCAGTTTATGAATGTTTTGTGTACGTGTACACGGATTGACCTACATACAATTAGTCTTGATCATGTTCGACGCCTACTAATTTATAAACAAGCAAGCGTCGCAGATGATCTAGACTACATGATAGCCTAACATATTTTTTATTCATTCTGCATGTTTAAATATTCGGTGGTAAAATTGGAAGGTTGTGTGTGCAGAAACATTACCTGCCGTTTCTAGTCGTCGTTTGCATATTTTGTAATCTGTAGTACCTAAACTAAAAGAAGAACAAAATACCTAGACGGAGACGAGAGAATCATGGCTGTGGATGTAGTCAGGGTCGTTCAGACCCTGTGTAGTACAGTATGTGTCTAGGATATTTGTGTATGACTCCATATTTCAGGAGACTTCCAGACCTATATTTCTTGAATGTTTATCTTTCGAAATATCTGTTAAGCCTACTTGACTCGAATCCCAGAAATCACGGGTTTGATTTCCAGTGGGGTCACATCCCGGATTTTTCAAACAAACTCCCGCAGTATCTTACTCGGGCATGGCACTGTGAATATAGGTCATCCTTCGGAGGGATGTAAAGTAGTCGGTCCAGAGTACAGGGAGAGCTATACACTGTGCAATATCTCTCTGAACTTCTGTGTTAATCAGTGATACAAAACCGGGGCCCTATATGAATTATAAAACTATTTCATCCCAGGTCAATCGTATACTCTTCCTTGGAAACGATGTTAATCAAAATTGATTGTGTCCAGTATCAGTAGAAAGACAGAACCCAGACCTGCTCACACACCTGACAATTTCTGGTTGACTTTGTTCATTGGTGTCAGTTATGGGTGCGTTTAAGTTTCAAAATACGAAACAGCGATATTTCGAAAGGTAAACATTCAAGAAAACTATGTCGCCATGGCAACATGGACGATGACCGGACAGGCTGTGGACCCTATGATGACGCCTACCTAAAGACCATTGGGACGGTGGCGTTTGATGTTTGTCCATGATCTTTCTTGTATTTCCCTTAATGGTGTATTCTCTTACTGCTCTGTCTTCTGCCAAGTCATTGAGTACCTTCATTGTGGCTTTCTAGGCTATTTTGTTTTTGTATTATATTTACACGAGCATATTTGTGTTTTACTTATATTGCCTATTGATGCTGCCTTGTTGGTTAGAGAATAGATCATGGCGGGGATTTCTTTATTTACACTATCCTGTTTTAATGGGATGACAGTAGGGTAAGCGTGAGGTTTAGTGCACCCTAGAACCGGTTTAAACCCCCAGTGGCCTACTTTGCCACTGACCGTTCCAAGGCGGTAGCCCTATTGTCCTTTTGTGTTTGTGATGTCGTTTACTTTTATTATTACTTTTGCCTTCTTGTTTGTCTGTTTCCATGTTTGTTTCTGTGTTTTGTGGTTGACTGTCCTCCTTGAATGCTAATTTCCCTGTCCGATCTTTTTATATTTCATATGGAAATTGTCTAGATTGATGAGGTATTCTTCTCTTTGGTGAGTTTTATGCATGCATGGTAGTTAAGGTCTAATCTATTGAAATACGGCGGTTGTTTATGCAGGCATTGCTTGATATCTTCAGAAATCTCTATTGATAGGGTAACATTTTCAGTTGGGAAGGGGCCCATTACAGGCCTATGTTACATGTTAGATAAAAAGCCCTGTGTAATACACCGTTTCACTAAGCTAAATAACTAGCAGAAATTCACACTCGTAGCCACATACTCTTAATCCATGCATATGGCTATCACGCCATTTAGTAAATTCCCATTAATATTTTTAAAGTATTTCCCTTTAAAAAAACGGTTTACTGGATCTTAACATTTTACGTTATCTACCACAGCCTGATAAAGTAAAATATATTAGGTCCAGAAAAGTGCTTAGGTTCAAGATCTTTAAATACATATAATATTCTAGTTTTGAGTTGTCTAGTTTTCTCGATCAAACCTTTCAATAACAATAATTGATTATTTTCTTAATATTTATTTCAATGCGTAGCGAAACATAAATATACCGAAGCGAAAAAAAAAACACGTGAGTTTCTGCACACTTAATTCTACATAATATTGAAGTTGGTTTTTTTTTTAAAAAGGTTGGAATTAGAGAAAGGACAAAACTGTGATGTTGGAGATGTTTTAATCATAGTACACATATGTCAATAATGAAACTGCTGTGTTCATGTAATTTTGCAGTGTTATGTGTTGTTTTAGTCTTTTTTTTCCAAAAAAGGAAGGTCTTACGTAGCCTTATAACGAGTTGAAATTATGCATAATTAATAGGTACTGTCATCTAGTCTGTATTTATATCCTGTATTTTTTTTTCACGTAAACAATACGAAAGCATATTGTCAGGTAAAAGCGTTTTCGGGCGGAAAAAGGTATAAACATCAATGAATCACAACGTAAATAAAATTACGACTTACCTTTCCATGAATGAAGATGTTTCTTCTGAGTTAATTCTTCGTTAAATTTTGTTTGATTTAAGTGATCAAAATGTTGCAAAAACAAAACAAAACACGAGCAAAAGATACGTGTACGCATGTGTACACATAATTTGACAAGTATTTGAAACTGTACTATTTACAATAATTCTGAGTAACTGAAGAAAAAAGCAAATGTAAACAATGAAGAGTAAACATATTGAGAAGAAAAAATGATTGGGTTAAATAGTTTAAGCCTAAATACTAGTTTCAAAAAAAGAAAGGTAAAAACAAACAAATAGTAAAATCCTTATCTACAGCTCTGAGCTGCATCAATAGACATCATGCTTTTCATCTCTACTGATCAAAAATCAGCAGAGCTTATGCCGTGGTGCGCTGTTCGTCGTCCGTACGTCCGTAAACTCTTATTTTAGCGACAATTCCTCTGAATCTACTAGATGGATTTTCATGAAACTGTACATGAATGTTGCCCATGATGTCTAGTTGGTCCTTAACAAAAATATACGTTAATGTGAAATCCAAGGTGGCCGCCAAAGCTAAAAATAGATTTTTAAAAAGCAAATTTATATCGACTACTTCTTGAAAACTATAAGCGATATTGATATGGAACATTTTTCTGAAATGATCAGCATGACATGATGTTGGTCCTTGTCAAAAATTGTTTTGATTCGACGTTAAACATGGCTGACAGCGGCCATCGTTTTTATTTAGAGTTATACAGTATTAACTTGTAGCGACTACTCCTCTGAAACTGTTTTACGGATTTTCATGTATCTTCACAGAAATGTTGCCCTTGATGTCTAATTGATCGTAGCAAACTTTCAGCTTTACCGGAAGTTCAAAATGGCCACTACGGCTAAAAATACATTTTTAAAAAAGAAGTTTGTAGCGACTACTACTTGAAAACTATAAGTGTCATTGATATGGGACTTTTCCTAAAATGATCAGCATGACATGATTTTGATCCTTGTGGAGAATTAGTTTGCTTCGACATTTAAACATGGACGCCAGCGGCCATCCTTTTTACATATAGAGTAATATAATAAAACTTGTAGCGACTACTCCTGAAACTTCTTAATAGATTTTCATGACATTTCACAGGAATGTTGCTCTTGATGTCTATTTGATCCTGGCCTTAATTTCAGTTTTGCCGGATATTCAAGATGGCCGCCACGGCTAAAAATATTTTCTTAAAAAACAAGTTTGTAGTGACTACTTTTTGAAAACTATAAGTGATACTGATATGGGACTTTTTCTAAAAATGATCAGCATGACATGGTGTTGGTCCTTGTTGAAAAGTATTTTGGCACCAGGTTCAATCCTTCGTGGTGCCACTGAGTTTCGTCGGTATGTTCTTGGGTAAGACACTCTCCCTTAGCCTCGTCCGTCGGATGGGGACGTAAACCGGGCTGTCCCGTGTATTGGTCTATCCTCCGAGCACGTTAAAAAAACATAGGAATCTATTCGATAATAAGAGTAGGGCACGGTTCCCGGATTCCTATGTATCCTTCCCCTCTCTCTGGGGCGGTTGTAAATAACCTATACTGTGTTGATGAGCCGTTAAACAACATTCAATTCGACATTAAATCTTTGTTTACATAGTGAACAATGTGTAGCGACTACTCCTCTCAAACTACTTGACAGATTTTCATGGAACTTCACAGGAATGCGGATCTAGCTATCAAAACTTATCAGTAGAGCTTCAAAAAAGAAATATAAAAAGATCGAACAGAGAAAGTAGCATTGAAGGAGGACAGTCAACCACAAAACACAGAAACAAACACGCAAACAGACAAACAAGAAGGCCAAAGCAATAATAAATGCAAACGACATCACAAACACAAAATAGTTGATAATAGGGCTACCGCCTTAGAACCGTCAGTGGCAAAGTAGGCCACTGGGGTTTAAACCGGTTCTAGGATGCACCAAACCTCACACTTACCCTACTGTCATCCCATTAAAACAGGTCAGTGTAAATAAAGAAATCCCCGCCATGATCTAATCTCTAACCAACAAGGCAGCATCAATAGGCAATATAAGTAAAACACAAATATGCTCGTGTAAACATAATACAAAAAAAAATAGCCTAGAAAGCCACAATGAAGGTACTCAGTGACTTGGCAGAAGCCAGAGCAACAAGAAAATAAACCATTAAGGGCACGACAAGAAAGATCTTAGACAAACATCAAACGCCACCGTCCCAATGGGCTTTAGGTAGGCGTCACCATAGGGTCCACAGCCTGTCCGGTCATCGTACAATTGTAGAGGAAAGCATAGTGGCGAACTGTAAAAGGGTTCACCACCAAGCATGCAGTACGGTGCAAAATGATATAACCTCTTTTGATAAACTTTTTAACAAGTTTAACAAAGATAGTATGAAAGTGATCATGACGAAGAATCACATCACCATAGAAGTCAGGTTGTGATAGTCCTAATCGCAGAAGAGTCCTTAAAAAAATTATATTTGGAAAGAAGATCAGGGTTATGATAATAAAATTTTGCAAAGGTTTTACGAAGTTTGTGGTAACGGTAACCCTGATTGAGTAAGCTTTTAGTTATACAAAGATTACGAATATTAAAGTCCTCAACTCGAGTACCAGCTCTAGCAAAACGAATAAGTTGAGACACATTCACCCCATAAGACGTTGCTCGGGGAACATCCCCATCGAAGTGGGGATAATTAACAATGTCAAAATTAAAATCATCTCTCTTGTCATAGATTTTGCTATTTATTTTACCATTTTCAATCGAGAGAAAGAAGCGTTATTATCAGATATATTAGCTTTGTTAAGCTGAAGTTCTTTAGGATAAATATAATTAGAAAGGGTTGTCAATGTTCAATATGTCATCCAGATACCGAGAGGTGTCAATAACATCTGCCTGTGTATCTGGTGAAAGACTCAACATGAAATCCCTTTCATAGCAAAATAAAAACAAATCTGCGACTAGTGGTGCACAGTTCGTACCAATAGGGATACCAACAATTTGTCTATAAACGGTGGTTCCATACCTGACGCAAATATTATCCAATAGGAAGATGAGTGCTTCACAAACTTCATAGCAAGTCCACATAGTATAATTGTCTAAACTGCTGTTAATAAAAAACGCTTTTATATTATTACGTGCCAAAAATGTAGTATTTTCTCTAGCAAATGTTTTTTGAATAAGAGAAATTAGCTTGTCTTTAATAAGGTAATGTGGTAAGGTTGTATATAGTGTAGAGAAGTCGTAAGTGCTTTTTGATGAAACTTGACCTTTATTGAAAATTTTATCAAGAACGTCTCCTGAATTTGTTATACACCAAAATAAATTAATCCCAGAGTTTTCATAAGTTTTATCACAATATAGTTTAACGTGATCTTTAACGGCAGTAAGACAAGTAAAAAAATGAGTATAACTTCTGTATATAAATTTGTAAGTATTTATGAAAATGTGTGGCAGAGGAGTACATGCTTTCAGAGCTGAGTCCAATGCCAAGAATGGAGGGTTATTATTAGTGGGGGTGGGGTGCATATTGCTTTGCAAATGTATGTCGGTCCGTCCCGAAATTATGTCTTCGCGATAACTCAAGAACAGCTGGACTACAAACTCGAAACTTGGCAGGAATTATTTTGTCATGGTCTAGTTGTTCACCTCCGTTTTGGGTAGATTCGCTTAAGAAATACGGTTGCCATGGTAACAAAACATGTTAAAAATCAATAAAAAATACTTGTCTTCACGATAACTCAAGAACAGAAGGTATTAAAAACTAAAAACTTTGCAGAAATGTGTTGTATCATGGTGTAGTTGTGCACCTCCCCTTTTGGGTAGATTTGCTTAAGAAATGTGAAAAATCACTAAATATTCCTTGTCTTCGCGTTAACTCAAGAATAGCTAGCACTACAAATCGAAACCTGGCAGGAATTATGAGTCATGGTCTAGTTGTGCACCTCTCATTTTTGGTAGATTCAAATAAGAAATGTGGTTGCTATGGTAACAAAACATGACAAAAATCACTAAAAATTGCTTGTCGTCGCGATAACTCAAGAACAGTTGGCACAACAAACTCGCAACTTGGCCGGAATGTTTGTGTCATGGTGTAGTTGTGGACCTCCCCTTTTGGGTAGATTTGCTTAAGAAATACGGCTGCCATAGTAACAAAACTTGTAAAAAATCACCTAAAAATGCTTGTCTTCCCTATAACTCAAGAACAGCTGGCACTACGAACTCGAAACTTGGCAGGAATGTTTGTGTCATGGTCGTTGAAGGGGAGCATATATGTTTACAAACATTGTTTGGTATAATTATGTCAACCCTTGCAAACGACGGACGGAGTCACTATGTCATTGGGGTAGTCTTGATCATCTTCGACGCTTGATTGTAAATACAAAACGTCTTGACATTTTGTTCAAGAAAAAAATTAAATCCGAAACACGTGTCTGTAAAAATTATTAAACATTTTTATTACAATATTCTCCACCATCCACATTTAGTTCGCCGATATAATGATGGTTTCTCTCTTTGTTTAATTATTAATTCAGTGTCTCTCTGCCATTCTGTTTATCTTAAATAGAAGGTGCGTCTATCAGAAACTATACAGTAACCAGAATCTCAAAAAAAACTTGTTTAGAAGAACAGCTCTAGACAATTGTCTTGAAAACATGCATGCGTCACAGATCATCTAGACTATCGTTTGGGAGGGTGGTCAGTCTGTTTAGAATCTTGTCCGCACTATTTCACCATAGCCCCTTGATGGAAGTTCTTTTATAAGAAGCATCATTATAAAGTGGAGATGTTCATAACACACACATCTTTTCCGCGCTATTTCTTCATAACCACTGGAGGTATTTTCACAAAAGTTTGTGAAAAGCATCAGTATGCAATGGAGATGCACATTCCTCCGTTCTGGTTCGATAATTTCTGGCCGAGCTTTGGCCGTTTAAATATTTTCACACAAGAAATCTTGCATGCGCTATTTCTCTATAACAACCTAATGGGGTTTCGACAAACTGTGTGAGAAGCGTCTGCATCATTTCTGGAGATACGCATATCATAGTGGGGTTTGGGTTTAGTGGTGTTTGATGTCAGTTCTGGCCCCTTGAATATTTTTCTAAGAAATATTATTATTTTGTATGCTATTTCCCCATAACTCCTATATGGATCAGCATGAAGTGGAGATGCGCATATAGTCATGGGGTATGCGCTTGCAGGGTATTAGTGATAGTTTTAAGTTGAAAATGTTTTAATCCGAATGTTTATTAATTTGCCTAGTTGTGTACACTCTTTTATGAAATCTGGGCGATCTCTGTAGTGTACGGAAATGCAGGTTCAAGTCTTGACAGGGACCTGACACGCTTACAGAGTGGTACATACACTTTTCATTTTGCACATCAATAATTTGTTTGTGCACAGCATGAACTTACAAATATATACATTTTATCATATTATTACCGTATGTAAATTGTAATTCTTCATACATGTACATTTTCAGAGCGTGGTTTTTATATAATTGTGCATTGAAACATTATTTATTACAGTCAAAAGTCAGATTTTTAAGAATTCATATAGCCGGAACTAAGCTATAGCGAATTGTCCGATTTAGCGAAGTCTTTTTCAGTTCGCTGTCCAGCTATTTAAGTCTTTGTTTAATATATAAATAGGGAATATAGCGCTTTCTTGGATATAGCAAAGCACGTAATTGCACGTTTAGTTTCAAATAAAAACATTTTATCTTTATTACAGTTTTCCATTTTATTCTCTGCCTTTGCTACACCAAATTTAACTCACTATTAGTTGTACACTCACAAAAAAAACACTATTTATTCTTATTGCCGCTCGTCGTCATAGTATAGATTGTATACTATGACTTTTCTTGTTATTATTCGTTTTATGAATCATTGAGACAGAGAAGTGCCATAGGAGGAGGAAAAAAATCAAAACAAATCTATTTTTCGTTGGAAAGGAAAACAGAATGAAATGTTCGATTAAAATCTGGGGGGAGGTAAAATACGGAGACATAAAATTCCTAATTTCTTTTTTCATGAAACAAAATCAAAAGAGGACAATCACTGAAAGTGTGTGACGTGTATGTTGTCATTGATTACGTCAGTTTTAACGTATAGTGATCTGCCCCTTGCTTTTAATGTACAAAAGACAAACTCGTATATATGTGTATTTTATTCTCAGCATTTATAGACGCAATGAAAAGTGTACAGTGCTAGATGCAAATAAAATGATAAGATCGGATAGTGGTTAAAATAATTAATTTAGTAGGAACATCATTTAACACTATTATCTGAGATTCGAAATGTCTATGAAATGCAGGAAGAGCTATACCGCGTCCTAAAGATAATAAAGATAATCTAGATAGAGTATGAGGCTCGACCCCATCCGCACTTTCTGGCGATGTTCTAAAGATATCACGCAATGCCTGCATAAACAACCGCTGTATTTCAATTCATTTTACCTTAAATACTACCAACGGGATATCATACAGATACTAGTATTTTTGTTTGTAAAACTGTATATTCTTTCTTGGATTAATGTCTTCCTCTCGAAATATCTCGATCTGATCTAAAATCTCATTCCATATTTGGAAGCTTAGTATGTTTTTGCTGTGTTTCTTTTGCATGGACGTGTGATAGTTTAATGTTTAGTCAATTGAAATACAGCGGATGTTTGTGAAGGAAGAAACCTCGCCGGAAATTGACGATGGAGTAGTGCCGCACACTCTAACTAATTTCCCTATAGGCCGCTTCATAGCTCTATGATTGGAACAGAATATAAAACCCTAAGAGCTATGATACGCACATCTAAGCTACTTACCCATATAACATATGACACCGTCTGCAGCCGCCTTCATAAGTTATTCCGATTGACGTATAGAGCCATTAGCTCAGATAACATCGTCTGACGCATGCTAATTATTTGAGAGACTAGTTACTGATATGCCTAGTCAACTCGAGACTATATTGGTTTTACCTTAAACATTATTCCCCAACTAATGTTACATGAAGACTGTAAAGAATTCCTAGATGTGTGAGTATTGATTCAATATTTAATTAGTTATATTATCTGTGTTAATGTTCAATTTTATAAAATAACTCAGACCCGATATTACGCTACGATCAACATATCATAAGAGGATACATCAGATAGACTTGACACAGCAAATTCGTTCGTTATTGTAAGTTATGTCCTTGGTGTCTGAGTTATAGAGAGCTAGCACGGTGCGTAACAGGACTTGGGTTCGAGTCCCGGTTCAGGCACTATTTTTACCACCTGTTACAAAACTCTTGCAGCACTTGCCGTAGTGCATATAGCAGACTCGGTTTAATTCGTTTGCTCAAGAATAAAAGGTCAATATGACATGACCTCCTACAGATGTAGAGTATCAAAACATGATTTGGGTCTGTTTTAATGGTCAATGTAAATAATTTCATTCGATATTTGTTAGTACAGTTTATGTGTTATTACTTTCCGATGCTGGTAATGATGCTGAATTAAGTTCAGCATTCAACTGAACTTGTTAAAAAACATGTGCATGCCATGTATAGGTAGAGTACAATATGCTCAACTAATGTGTCGATCCGTTGTGAAAAACTGGTTGTGAACTGTGCTATTCTGTTAAAGCTTGAAATCTTTGTTATCAAATTCACGCCTAAATACAAATGAAACCTGTTTACTTTGGATCTTCCTCAACTGATTTTTTTTTTGTTTTGATTTAATATAAAAAAATCTGTTTATTCAAAAAACTGTTCCATGTTTCTTTTCACAACTGGCGTATTGCATGGAACACTTTTTTTGAATAGCATACTATATGAGTTTTTTATGACCCATTATTTAACTCGGTCATTTATATAGATGATTGGTCGATATATTCTAATAGATGTTATAGAGGTTGCATTAAATGTAGATGACATTCTTGTTACATAAACGTGTTCCATAAGTTATGAAAAGATTTAGAAAAAGGTTTTTGGCAGAAAAAGATGACATGTTTCATACTCGAAAGAAGACACATATCTATAAAGTTGAGTAACTTGACATTTGGACAAATAAAATAGAATACGGAAGGGTAAACAGTAGATGTAGTTTATGATATTTATAGCAATGTATAGCAATTGCTATAGTAGCAAATAGTAGTTATGGTTCGGCGACAATATTTTCATATCGGTTCCATATTTTATGAAAGTATGTATCTTTTGAGTTTGTATAAGCAATGAATTTTTCAGTTTTATAAACTGATTTTAAATAGTAAATAAAGTTGAGGCAGGATGGTGCAGAATTATTTTGTGTTTGAAAGAATATATGGTATTTTCCTAATATTAGAATTTTATTAAGGATATTATCAAATTTAGTATTCCCTAATATAATATCTGAGTCTGACCAGTTAGTCACTATGCCAGTACATGTGCTGTTAATTAAAGTAGATAAGTCTGACCAAAATGACTTTGAAACCTCACAGTCATAAAATAGAAGTTTAATTGTTTCTACCGCTCTATTACAAAGAGTACATTTATCAGAATGAGAAATGTTCATTTTTTTTAGTAAATAATTGGTACCTAGAATCCTATGGTTTATCCTATACTGGAACCATTGGAGTTTTACATCCTGATTTATTTTAAATGTTGCAGCAAAAATGTTATTCCAATTAAGGTATTTATTATTAAATTCTTCATTCCATTTTATTATAAGAATTGCATCATAAATTGATCTGCTACCTTTAATATCTTTTAAAATGTTTGATAGATGGAACGGGATTATAGGATTTGTACTTTTGCAAGGAAAAAGTGAGAACTTGTATGAACATAGCAGCCTTTTAATTGATGCTACAACACCTTCATATTCTAGAAAATTTGTTTTTAATTCATAGGTTTCTTTAAAGACTTTAAATGATAAAAATTTACCGCTGATATCAAGCAAGTCATTGATGAAAAAATTGCCTTTTGAGAACCAATGGTGTAAAAAAATAGTTGAGCCTCCGACCTTTAAATCTTCGTTGTACCATAACTGAACACCATGAAACTGATGCCATGAGGTTGGTGAAATATTATGCAAATAATATTTATAACTTTCAAATACATCTTTCCAGAAAGGGTTATCCAATGTTTTTAAATTGTTATTTATATAGTCTATGCCAAATAATGTAAAATCTTTTATCCATGGGTTCATGTCTTGAACAATGCTTAACTAGTTATTTTCGCTTTTCAAAAGACGTCTTATCCAGGTGATTTTTAAAGACTTAAAAAGCAGTCAATATCAATCATTCTTAAACCACCTCGCTTTTTATCTTGGTATATAACTTGACGTTTGACTTTATCTTTTTTACCACCCCACAAAATGTTGAAAAATAATGATTTTAGTTCATTTATTACACTTTGATGGGGGTTAGGTATTGATGAAATTAAATGATTTATTTTTGAAGTGGCTAGACTCTTTATTATGGTGATTTTACCCATTGGTGAGAGGATCCTTTTTGACCAGCTACTCAAGAGTTCCTTTATATCTTCAATTTTGCTTTTACAATTAATAGTACATATTGTGTCTAGGTCTACAGAGAATTTAATTCCTAAAAGAGTAAAGGAGTCATGTTCCCAACATAATTCATATTCTCTGCAAATTTTCACATTACATCTTTTTCTACAGCCTATCCAAATAACCTTAGTTTTATCTAAGTTCATATGAAGGCCGGAGACTCTTGCATAAAATGTTAAAGTTTTAAGAGCGTGTCTTAGAGATTTTTCTGAACCATCCAGTATTAATGTAGTGTCATCTGCATATTGCGAAAGTATATGTTCTTTGGAACCTATTCTTAAACCTTTTATATTTATATTATTCCTTATCAAGACAGCCAGTATTTCTGAACACAGAATGAATATATATGGAGAGAGTGGGTCGCCCTGACGACAGCCTCGATGTATAGAAAACCAGTCTGAGAGGTGGCCATTTACTATAACACATGATTCAATATTGATGTAAAATACTTTTATCCATCTTTTAAAAATTGGACCAAATTTATAGAAATCAAAAATCAAGTCCCAAGCAAGTGAATCAAAAGCTTTTTCAAAGTCGATCAAAAGGAGCAGTCCAGGTAGACTGTATTTTTCAGCATAAAACATAATATCATATACCAGTCTGGTATTTTCTCCTATATATCGCCCAGCTAAGAAGCCAGTTTGATCTTTATGAATTAATGATTGTAAAACAAGTTTTAGTCTTCTAGCTATACATGCAGATGCTAACTTATAAGACACATTTAAAAGAGATATTGGACGCCAGTTCTTTAGATATAATTTATCTTTGTCTCCTTTTGGTATGCATGTAATTATACCCTGTCTTTGTGAAATTGATAACTGCCCAGTAATAAAACCGTAATTAATTGACCGTAGAACAAATTGACCGATATCTGACCAGAAAAAATTGTAGAACTCTACTGTAAAACCAGAATTTCCTGGGCTCTTGTCATTCTTATTTTCTAGATTTCAAAAATACTTTGACATTTTCTCTCCCTCTTGAATCCACTTTGCTCTTGATCTTATTTTAATACCCTCCATCTTTTTTTCTCTTATCTCATAAAGTTCTTTTCTTTTACTTTCAAGTATTGAATGATTAATATTGATATCTTTCTCTAATGTATCTATATCTGCTATAAGGTTTTGCTCACGTTGGCTTTAAAGTAGAATACCGCTTAAGCCGGTGCTAGGGGGCATGAGAGGTGTTGCTTCTTTCATTACTTCTCATGAACAGACTCAATAAAACCGAGTCTGCTGCTTTATTCTCTGAATTGTGTTTGTTGCTCTCAAAGGATCACCTTTATCAGTATTTGATTATTTATATTTAAGATAAGATCTTTATCGGAAACACAACTTATATTAGGATCTTTTACATATTGCTGTTTAGTCTTTTTTATAGTTTCTTTAATTTCATGTACATATTTTTCATCTTTTAAAAGAGAGTTAGTCATTTTTCAATAAGAACGTCCTTTAACAAATTTACCAAATTCAAATGATAATATAACCAGGCTATGATCTGTTCTATATCCTGGTAAAATATTTGTTTCGTCAATATCAGTAATTAGCCTGTCCGAAATTAAAAAATAATCTAGGCGTGCTTTTTTGTTTGAGTTTTTTTTTAACCAGGTAAATTGTCTATTTTCCAGATGTTGATCCCGCCAACAATCTATTAAGTTGAATTCACTTATAATATTTAAAACTTCATCGTGGCAATCTATATCTGGATTTAAAACCAAATTAAAATCTCCTGCTATTATGGTAAGGCAGTCTGTATTTGAAATGTCATTATGTATTTCCTTATAAAAGTTAGGGTCGTCTTTTTTTGATCCGTATATATTTATCAATCTCATTCTTTTTTCAAAAATAGTTATATCTAGTATTATCTTATTTCCATCGTTACCAGAAAATTTAGAATGTAATTTATATTGAAAATATTATTAAAAAGAATTGCCACACCTCTAGACTGGCTTGAAATATTATTAAAAAAACATTCATATCCCCATTCTGTACGTATATATTTGTCATCTCTTTCAGTAAAATGGGTGTCTTGTAGGAAATAGATAGAATATTTCTTACTTTTAAGATAATGCAGGGTATCAGTCCTTTTTTTTTTTATCACTTAGACCTTGGACATTCATAGATGCAAATGTTACCCGATCATCCATAATTAAACTTTATAGGCGAATCCTTATATTTTGTAGGAACACTGGCTGTCCTGATACTTATGAAAATATTCTGAACCATTTTGATATAAACATTATCTTAATATCATGTTTAGCCTTCCAGTTTCCATCATAGCAACTCAAAAAAAGCATGTCCAGACAAAAATAAGCCAAGAAAGTGCTTATTTCAAGAAGAGAAAAACAAGTTACAAAAGAAAAGAAAAAAAACTACACAAGGAAAAATATATACAGAAGGAAAAAGGGCCAAAAAGTGATCTCTCACACACTAATTTTTTTTCCCGAACTACACATTTTCTGTACGTACAAAAATAATATAACATGACAAATACTTTTTGTCACTAATGCTGTATTTCCTGGACATTTTAATTGTGAATAAGCATGTAGTTAATACGAATATAAGTATAGACTGTTCTGCTTTTTGGCTTTTGTGCAAGTAACAGTATTAAACTTTTAACTGTCTATTAGTAGTACCTGCACCGCTGCCTATCTATGACACACCAGAGCACACTCACACCTGACTGGACTGTATACCTATTTGTCTATTAAAAGAGAAGATATGCACATGACTTACATATTTTATAAAAAGAAAGAAAGTAAGTGTAACTATTATCATGCTTATAATTATGATAAGAACATTTATCTCATGTATCTTTGTAATTTGTTGTCTAAACTTTTTTCTTTTATATTTAATCAGCACACTTTAGCAGTTAAATATCTCTTCTTAAAAATAAAAATGTTTAAGAATGGTGTTATGTCAAAAGTTTACTTAACATAATTCTTGTGGTTCGTTTGTACCTTACATGAGAAATTGAATGCTTAGTAATATATATATATATACATGTTTATCCTTTATTTTAGTCCTTGACGAAACGAAAACCAAGGAGTCTAAAGGATTATTTAATTTATTTTGTTTTCTGTTACCTCCATCTAATGTAGATAATTTGTAAGTATCATACCAACTTTGTCTTGGTGATTACAGTCCAGTCAGATAGCTATGTTCCATGCTGTCTTCCATTAATCAATGCTATATCTTATCTGCAGACGGTGCGTTTATTACAGAAAAATGAAAAATACCATAGATGTATTATTTTGTATGTTTACCAAAAGTTACAACCTATGAAATACTTATAAAAAACTGATAACAGTAAATTCAATACCATTGAAAACACAAGCACAGAGCTAGTTAAAATCAACAACAGTTAATATTCATGTGTTCATAGTATACATGTAGTATAAAATAGTAAATGACATTTATGCCTATATAACATTTATATTATTAGTTAGTCAATTTGTTCCACAGGTTATTTAAACAAGAGCTCATATGTATATAATTTAGTTAATGCTGCACTGCAAACTATTTAAACAAGAGCTAATTTTCAATAATGCACCATTGACTTGTAAATATTTAATATAGTAAATATTGACCGACATACTAATTACACAGGAACTTGATATAAAAACCTGTTCGAATTGTACTGCTTGGCTGATATATAGTGCTGCCATATAGTGGAAGTTCTTTACATATAACATACTTATCATCAGACGTAGTATAGAAGACACAGTATAAACACCTGCACAACATCCTGTTTTAAAAGAGAAGTATTTTTATTTTAGACATGATAAAATTATATACTGGTAGAAGTGTACAATAGCATTTCTACTGTATTCCTGTATCATGTTAACATATTTATATTTTTATTATAACGTTAATTATTTCGTAAGTATAGGTCGTACCACAGCCTAGCTCTGAATTCGTTTGTAAATATAGTTTTAGTGCTGGTCAATAATTGTACATTCAGTATGTGAAATTTTACTAATATATGATTTATATATCAACATTCTATTAACAGTCAGGAGTGTAACTTATTTAAGTTATACACCAAATAACTTATACAAGTTATTATTTCGTAGTAGTGAACACGCTCTGAAAATCCCTGTTTATTTTGAAATTCGCGGTAGTTTACGTCATTGCTAGTTCTCGCGAGATGCATGAAGACGAGAAGTAACTTCCGGATTGCCCGCATGGAGACTGACTTAACGGTGAGTGATAATTTGCTTGTTTTTATTCGTTTTTTCCCACAAAATTGATCACATTTGTGTCATTTCAGACGCATATTTATATCCTTTCCCATTTTTACCAGCGACTGCCGTATTTTTTTCCTGTTTTATTGTACCTTTCTCTGATAAACGGTGTCAACACTGCTCGTACGCATCGCCGATAAACTACTACGCATCATGTTAGAAGATTGAACGGGTCTAAAAAAATATAACTTGTCTAAGTTATTTTCTGTTAAATGTCGGAAAATTGTAGATTGAGGTAAGATAACTCGTTCAGGCTTGTTCGTATAATCGTCGTAGGCCTACGTGCACTGGGAAATTATACGGGACAGCTGTTCAACATGTTATTATTATAAAATGTTGCGATAAATACGATAAATGAAAATGATCTTAAAATACCATGAATATGTGAAAAAGATTTTGTATGACCTGTTTTATCACCTCCTTAATATATTGAGAAAACAACTTCATCATGTTCAAATAGGGATGAGATGATTAATATCAGATTTAATAAACGTGCTAAAACTCTTATGGTGGCCGTCTATCAAATAAAAGTAACCACAGGTTTCAAAAATATTAGAGACATCCCTGTATCATGTTTATCGACTAGCCACTTCTCCATTTATTACGTGCTGTGGTTCTGTATTTATCATGTTTATCGACAAGTCAGTTCTCATTTTATAACGAGCCAGTTTTCAGAAAGAATTGAATTGAATTGGGGTTTTAAGGTGCTGCTGCACCAACACATGAAAAGGTTATATGGCGCCTAACAGGCATGAACATGCCAGGCTCATCTTCCATGTACGTCGAGATAAGACTTATAATTATGCTAATCATGCTAATATTTCCCTGTCCATTGGGCATGTTGGGTGCTTTGAGTCCGAGCTTCAATCTGCAGTCATTGATATAACTTATTTTAGTTATTTTTATGTAACTTAAAAATATGGAAACAGTGCTGATTTCTGAAAACCATTATTTTCTTCACATAAACATAATTAATATTACTTTTTAGAAAAAAAAGGGTCCTGCTGCATGTCCATGTTGACTTAAGAGTGATGTACTGTTAACATGGTTCATGTAAAACCAATGGCACTTAAAAATATAAGTAACTTAATAAAGTTATATAACTGTACACAGTTATGAAATCTAATCTAAATGTGAGATGTTGTATTTTTAAAAACCAGATTCGAACAGGCAATCATTTTATTTTACCTGTTCGTGATCCAGAAGGTTTTCATTTTTGATAATGTTATGTATCTGGGTTTTTTTCGTGTTTTTTTATTTTTATTTAAATGCAAACTAATTCTACACTGACCAACTTTATAACTTGATGCAGTTATAAGTTGTATAACTGCATGCAGTTATAAGTTGTATAACTGCATGCAGTTATAAATTTATAACTGCTTTCAGTTACCTGGTTAGAAGGCCTAAAAAAAGCGATTTGTTTCCCACGACCCGAACGACCCGCCGCTTTTACCACTGGCCCAACAACTTTTTACCCCTTCCACCCAAAACAAAGAGAATTTAAATGTTTAAAGAAACAAAACTTTGCTCGATCTCTTATGGTGGCCGTCTGTCAATTAAATGTAACCACCGGTTTCAAAAATATTAGAGACAGCCCTGTATCATGTTTATCGACTAGCCACTTCTCAGTTTATTATGTGCTGTGGTTCTGTGTTTATCATGTTTATCGACAAGTCAGTTCTCATTTTATAACGAGCCAGTTTTCAGAAAGAATTGAAATGAATTGGGGTTTTAAGGTGCTGCTGCACCAACACATGAAAAGGTTATATGGCGCCTAACAGGCATGAACATGCCAGGCTCATCTTCCATGTACGTCGAGATAAGACTTATAATTATGCTAATCATGCTAATATTTCCCTGTCCATTGGGCATGTTGGGTGCTTTGAGTTCGAGCTTCAATCTGCAGTCATTGATATAACTTATTTTAGTTATTTTTATGTAACTTAAAAATATGGAAACAGTGCTGATTTCTGGAAGCCATTATTTTCTGCACATAAACATAATTAATATTACTTTTACGAAAACAAAAGGTCCTGCTGCATGTCATTGTTGACTTCAGAGTGATGTACTGTTAACATGGTTCATGTACAACCAATGGCACTTAAAAATATAAGTAACTTAATAAAGTTATATAACTGTACACAGTTATGAAATCTAATCTAAATGTGAGATGTTGTATTTTTAAAAAACAGATTCGAACAGGCAATCATTTTATTTTACCTGTTCGTGATCCAGAAGGTTTTCATTTTTGATAATGTTATGTATCTGGGTTTTTTTCGTGTTTTTTTTTTATTTAAATGCAAACTAATTCTACACCGACCAACTTTATAACTTGATGCAGTTATAAGTTGTATAACTGCATGCAGTTATAAATTTATAACTGGTTTCAGTTACCTGGTTAGAAGGCCTAAAAAAAGTGATTTGTTTCCCACGAACCGAACGACCCGCCGCTTTTACCACTGGCCCAACAACTTTTTACCCCTTCCACCCTTAAAAGAGAATTTAAATGTTTAAAGAAAAGAAACAAAACTTTGCTCAATCTCTTATGGTGGCCGTCTGTCAATTAAATGTAACCACCGGTTTCAAAAATATTAGAAACAGCCCTGTATCATGTTTATCGACTAGCCACTTCTCAGTTTATTACGTGCTGTGGTTCTGTGTTTATCATGTTTATCGACAAGTCAGTTCTCATTTTATAACGAGCCAGTTTTCAGAAAGAATTGAATTGGGGTTTTAAGCTTCTGCTGCACCAACACATGAAAAGGTTATATGGCGCCTAACAGGCATGAACATGCCAGGCTCATCTTCCATGTACGTCGAGATAAGACTTTTATAATTATGCTAATCATGCTAATATTTCCCTGTCCATTGGGCATGTTGGGTGCTTTGAGTTCGAGCTTCAATCTGCAGTCATTGATATAACTTATTTTAGTTATTTTTATGTAACTTAAAAATATGGAAACAGTGCTGATTTCTGGAAACCATTATTTTCTTCACATAAACATAATTAATATTACTTTTAAGAAAGAAAAAGGGTCCTGCTGCATGTCCATGTTGACTTAAGAGTGATGTACTGTTAATATGGTTCATGTAAAACCAATGGCACTTAAAAATATAAGTAACTTAATAAAGTTATTTAACTGTACACAGTTATGAAATGAGATGTTGTATTTTTCGTGATCCAGAAGGTTTTCATTTTTGATTATGTATAGATCTGGCTTATGCCGTGGTGCGGAGTCCGTCGTTCGTCTGTCTGTCTGTCCGTAAACTTTTTAAAAAAACAATTCGGTTATTTCTTGGATAACAAGTTGAGTTTATATTTATCGCATTCACATGGTTACGCGCTTCGAGAGATGCAATAAAGCAACTGGTACGACAGCTTTTACAATAAAGCAACTGGTACGACAGCTTCGAGGACGAAGTAGTGTCTTTGCTTTCTTACGCATGTCTGATGTTTTGGGCTTTATTATATATATTCATAAGAAAAATATACTTCTCCATTACATATATCCTTTTACTATTTATCAATTCAAGCCATAGAGTACAACAAGAGTCAACAGCATGTATAAAAATGATTTTTTCACACAATTTTATTTGTGTTTTGTCATTTCGTCTGAATAACCCAAACGATTTAGCGGTATAGTACTGTATATATCGAACATGTCCTGGCAAGCGTTTATTGGACTTCAATTTGTGAACCCCAGTTTAACTTTAGCAAATTCGCAACTTCTCGGGTTTATTCTATTTTTAGATTAAAGGAAAAACCCTGGAAAAACCGAGTTGGTGTGTACATGCATATATCTATACAGCGGTATATGTATGTACAAAACGAAATACGTTTTTACAAAACAGGATACGTTTTGATTACTATTAACTAGTTACAGCTTGTTTTAGGAATATTTCTTTTTAACTGAAACAGCAATTGTTGATTGTTTTTCTCATTTGAACGAAAATAATATAAGATTGCCAGGTCTGCTTTCAATTGACGCTCCTCTCTTTTGAATTTGTTTTTCAAATTGTTTGTATGTATTATTTTAACTTACCGTTTTTTTTTAATTATTACTGCTCATTTTAATACACACATTAAAAACAACATGTAAGATAGAGTTATTTCACGCGTAGAATTTAATTACCAGTATTTTTGAAATACGGGAAGATTTTCCCAAGGGGGATAATTTTCTCCTGTATAAGAGCAAGTACTCGTTCTTATAGCGGAGCAATTTCTTTACCGATGGAAATTTTACAAGACAAGATCTTTTTTTTAAGTCGTTTATTACAAAAACGAATTTTAATATTAGCTCTATGAGCTATTTTCCGGCATAACATTTGTAAACATAAAACAAGTGTCCCGTATTTTAATAACACTGGTTATTAAACTATATTTTACATTTTTTTTGATGATATACAAGAAAACAACTTGCGTTTTGTCCAGGTTTTTATTTACTTTCATTCTATTTTTGAAGAAGTGGGCAGTGATTCATAATTGTGTGACATCACACAGCTCAGATACAAAGTCTAGTAAATTACTGACATCTATAAACCAACAACAGGCGGTCATGTTTTATTGGACAATTTACTATTTGATTTTGTCTCATTATTAAATATTATTGTTATTACTAGTATTATCATTATTCATTTATTTATATTAAGTACATTTTCTTTTTAAAAAAAATGGTATTTTTAATAGTGTTGTTGTTGATGCTGTTGCTGCTTCTATTGATTTATTTTTAAATTTCTGGATTTTGTTTTGTTATTTATATAACAAATGTAGTTTCTGATTTCTTTATACTGAGAAAATAGATGTGAAATATTTGTTAGAAGATCTCTGAGTATATA
This sequence comes from Cyrtodaria siliqua, assembly GCA_037043455.1. Taxonomy (NCBI): domain Eukaryota; kingdom Metazoa; phylum Mollusca; class Bivalvia; order Adapedonta; family Hiatellidae; genus Cyrtodaria; species Cyrtodaria siliqua. The sequence goes on along the minus strand of JAWPHD010008971.1, from coordinate 57,588 downwards.
GAGGATATTTGTTTCTTTTGAGTGAATATAGGATTCATTTTCATCGAGAAGTGAGAAAACTTTTATTTTCACGAGTGCTATAGGACGAGTGAAAATATTTAAGTTTTCTCACTTCTCGATGAAAATAAATCTTATATTCACAACAAACCAACAAATATTATAATTATTATATACTCATAACCTGGAAATTCATGGTGAAAAATTATAATGCGCCAAAAAATGACGTCAATAACGTCAACAACGTAAACAACGTCAACAGTTTCATGACGTCATTTTGAGTGAAAATATGTTGTATTTTCACAATTGAAATATAAACAATGAAAATATACTGACAGAGGTTTTCAAGTATTGTAATCATAAAATCCACTATTTCACTGGAAAAATATAATAAAAATGTCTTTGTTTTCTATTCACTGGATATTACTATAAATTATCACAAAATATGTGATATGGCAGATAATGAGGGAACATGCGTTCTACAATGTTTACAAATATACTGAAACGAAAAGGAAGCGCAACTCGGGAATTCCGCTATATATTGTATGTACAATATGGTGTTAATCGAATTGGCTATGTAAGACCTTTCGTTTCGGAAAAAATACTAAAACAACACACGACACAGCAAATAATATTCCTTCAAAGTGTCATTATTGACAGAGTACGCGTTTTGCTCAAACTTAGGATGCCAACTTTTGCAAACTGTTTACATTAATTGCAGCACTGAACTTGCTCAATTTTTCAAAGAGGAACTTCAACATTTAAGTATTTCTTGTTACAAAGTGCATTGTGATTAAAACGTCTACAATATCACAGTTGTGTCCTTTCTCTAAATTTAAATTTTTTTTGCGAAACATCTTGGGATATTTTTTTGAATATTAGGTGCAATTATACAATATATAGCCGACATTCCCGAGTTGCGTTTCTTTTTCGATTCGGTAAATATTTTCTACCTCTTGCTTAAAAAAACGCAAGTCAGGAAGTCTTTCGTAAATGTTTTGTTATTAGATGTTCCAATTTATAAAAGAACATATCTTCTTTGCGAGCTGCTGCTGCATTTTTAATTAATATTGCTCTTATTACTAAGACATTTATAACAATGTATAATTATTCACATTGCTGGAGGATATCAATCAGCTCTTTATTGAGTTTTCATCATTTGAAATGTTGAAGTTAATTCCGGTTTCATTATTTCGAAGAAAACTACTAATTGTGGGTTATGTTTTTCCCAATGCTGTTTCGAGTGACAGTAACATTACCGAGCTAAGAATTTTAATTGGTTATTTTGGTAAACCGTTTTATTATCATTATTCGTAATTTCAAAGCAATTAAGATATATGTATAACGCATGATGGAAAGACATATATTATATGACTGGAAATGGGAGAACATCATTTTTACCAACAAATATTTTCCCTTGTGTTTTTTTCTGCTTTAAATGACTCAATTAAATTCACTTAGGTTTCTTATTGTGTGAATATTTTGTTTGGTAATGTCTAAAATCTGTCTTATTCTAAGATATATATATAACTAAGATATATATTATATAACAATTTCTAAATTTGAACTTCGTTCAATATTATCACTCAGGTCTTAATTGATTTTAGCGATTTTCGACCGCCATAGTAATACGAATGTCATCGCCTTTCTACTGCGGACATTTAACTCAAGAAGTCTAAATGTTTTCCAGCAAGATAAATACTGCATATATTCGATAGAAATTCGTCGTCGTTATAACTGACACCTAGCAATGCCGACATTCGGGAGACGTAACACATATTTATATTTTCTCCCAAATTCAATTTTGTGTTTTCTAGGCTTATGTGTCTAGTCAACCATGTGTTGATAACATGACCTGATTTCTGACAGTGTAATAAATCCATGACTTATGTATCATATTAAATATGGAAATGAGAACCGAAACACCGTCTTTGTCCATGCAGTAAAAATATCGTCCCAATTATTCACATGGTATATCATACCACCTTAACATTAATCACATTTTAAACATTACTTTATAAAATTCACATAATTGTGTTCAAGGTGTGTCATTATTTGTAAAAAAAAAAAAAAAAAAAAAACACTGTTCAAACGTGTAGCGTAATGTTGATCTCTATTACTGTTAAAAGAGAGATTTGTCTCTTCGGAAAAATAATACGCGCTCATGTCGATATTGTATCTTTCACTATGGTTATTCAGTTTTTTTCTGTTTGTTTTTAATTTGGTTTCTCGTAGACCTATCTAAAGTCTTGAAATAAAACTCCTTTACTGCAATTACTGTTTTTAATCAGTAAACCATTTAAAGTTGTCCAACTATTTTTGTTTCATGAACATGTTTATGTATGTTTAAATCGAAATCAATACACAACAATAGATATTTACAATTCACACATTGTTATATCTGTGAAAAGCGAGATTTTATTTGATGACATAGAAAACGTAGAACAGGTAAATTAATCCACAGGTAAATGTATTTATCAATTATCTGGCAATTGTTGTGCAGCTATACAATTCATATTTACCTCATTTCCCCGTGCATTGACACAGTGGTAAAAGTAGTATCTACGTCATACAAATAAAACTTATTTTACATACAACTTAGTAGCGGTTTTAAATATATGTTTCTCTCCGGGACTATCAAGAAATGTTCATATGACGTTTAAGAGTTCAATGTGTTAATTGATAGTACTACAAAAAGGGTGGCCATTCACCTTTAACTATCGAACGTCCACTTCTTTTGCATTGTTGTAGTGATTTTCTTACATTGCTTTACCTCGGACGAATATAGCATATAAGGCATGATGTCCTACCGACTAACATTTCACACTCTCTGGAACTGTCTGGTTAATACTTTGGTAAGTGAAAGTTCAATTTCCGCAAGCAGATGGTGGAATTGTATATTGCACTCTGAATTAATTTCTTTTCTTGAAAATGTATATGTGTTATATTTTTGAAACATGTACATATGTTTCCCACATGTGCAGATTAATTTTAGAATTTTTATTATATCCCTGGGGCCTAGATCGAACGTCAAAAATGCATAAAGTGTAACAGGTTTTGATATAGCTATATTTTTATCACATATGTTTTCAATGTTTTTTCTAGGGGTTCAGAAGCAGAGGTTGACAGGGGTCAAACAACAAATCATAATCAAACCGTGTCATCATTGTTATTAAATTGAAGTTATTTTAGAGTATTTTCAGTTATGCAGTTCTCCAATTTCTCTGAGACACCTGGGGCTCCAGGGTACCGTGTAATAGGACAAGGGGTCATAGGGTAAACATAATAAAACCATGACATCTTGGGTATTAAAGGGAAACACTGTAATCTTATCCCGTTTGCTTTTTCTACATGAATTGCATTGATTCAATCATTTAATATTAATTATAAGAATAGTATCAATCAAATTGATTTTGCATATTACTATTCGTTGATAATATTACACCAATATTATATTTAAACATGGTAGAATAACGAAAAAATGGAAAAATCAACAAAAGATTATTTAATTATATGCAAGCAGTTTTAAAGTCAAGAGGATAAAGAAACAATAAATCGAGATGCCAATTTACGATAAAAGTGTCAGTAGTGCCGTATGTCCGTGTAAGAGTACTCTGAACCTCAGGCAATTCCATTACATTTATCATATTGTTGACTTGAGATGGGATTTTTAGTTATGAAGATAATATGAAAATAAACATATACATATTATAATAAGGGAGAATTTTTGAAACCACTCAAGGCAACAGACGAACAGGACAAACATTGATCACAAACCAAGGACACCGTTTGGAATAGTGTTATAATTCTTATAATGTCCATATGACGTCATATCTTCACATTGAAATAAATGTAGTTTATAGTTCATTGAATGATTAACTAAATTGCATTGTTAGTTATATGTAATGGTCTAAATTTCACTCCTCTGTGGCTAACATTTAAACAGCTGTAGTAAATTGCAGTAAATGAAAGTTTCAGAATTCAGCATGTATCTCTAATCCAAAACATAGCGACACCAAATAAAGTGGAAAGTCGTATTCTGAGATTGGAATAATCAATATCACACTCTGTTGCATGAGATAAATAACTAAATTACACGACCATAATATAACAATAATGCAGACAAATCTACTCATTAATATCCATTCAATCGCTTCCCAGCGAAAATAGTGGGTGAATAATGTGATTAAATGCGAATTTCAATTAAATCTAGATCTGGAATTTACAATCTTAAACACTCCTAATGCGGTATTACCATTTTTGTAATTTGGGTAAAATTATTAAAAACTGAGACTATTTTGGTTCAAAAGTGCCTATGCAGTAATGATGCAAGCTTCTGCCCAGTAATTATAAAACAATAGACACACTAATGCATCGACATTCACAAAAATATTATTACATACTGTTTTGTTACTTAATATATTAGAAACAGATGAAACACATTTGTGTTGTTATTTTTACTTTTGAAACGACAGTTTTAAATCTGGTTTTAGTATAAAGAATTATGAACTTTATGGCATTTGGTACATGTAGTAGATGTGATTTTCAGACAATTCATTCGGACTTTCAATACTTAATTAAAAATGCATATGGTACGTTAATCAATTGCAATGAAGGATAAAGATCACTTCAACATCCAGGGGCTACACAATTCAGCCAACAAGTACCGGATCCTCGCTTTTAAGATTCGCAAGTGCACACGTTTCAGAATGTGTTTACATATCCGGTCCAAAACTGATTTGATATTGTGTGTCTACACATATGCAGTCCTGATGTGATATGATGTTCTGTGTGTGTTAAATTGTACGTTCTAATATCATTAAAAAAAAAACGTTACACTACATGAAGAAAAAGATATAAACATCGGACACGGAAAGTAGCATTCAATGACGACAGTCAACCACAAAACACGAAAACAAACAGACAGACGAGAAGGTAAAAGTAATACAAAATGCAAACGACATCACAAACACAAAAGGGTTGACAATAGGGCTTCCGCCTTGGAACGGTCAGTGGCCAAAAAGGCCACTGGGGGTTTAAACCAGGTACTATGGTGCACCAAACCTCACACTTACCCTATTGTCATCCCAATTAAACGGGACAGTGCAAATAAAGAAATCCCTGCCATGAAATATTCTCTAACCAACAAGGCAGCGTATAACGGCCATATAAGTAAAACACCTAGATGCTCGTGTATGTATAAATACAAAAATAAACAAAAGCCTAGAAAGCCACAATGAAGGTACTCGATGACTTGGCAGAGGTCAGAGCAACAAGAGAATACACCATTGAGGGCACGACAAGACAGCACCGCGGACAAACATCAAACGCCACCGTCCTAACAATGCTATAAATCAACATTTTGTTTTATTCCTGTGTAAGCGTTAATCATTTTAGCATGTATGGTACCATGTATTCAAACATATTTCAATAAAGTTGAGCGTATATTAAAAGTACGTGTGTTGTCTGCCATTAGGCAGCAGTCAGTTGTTGGGTATATTGTTCTAATAAATGTTTATAAATTGGTTATCAATACGAAAAAAGAGAAAATTAAAACGGGTTACAGAGAAATTGTATAGGAATTTACCAAACGGGCACATTCTAAACAAATTAAGAAACTCAATTAAGAAACTCTTCGTTCCCTAGAGTTCAGCACGTAGAGCGTACCTCTCCAAGATTAACTATTGTCCCTAACATAATATCAACTATGCAGTTTTGGTAAAACAACACATGTGTATTATTCTGCAGACGAAATGTGACCATGACTGTCTGGTGAATTTAGATTGGAATTTCTTTGTACTGTTGTAGTGATGCTGTATATCTCTGTGGGTTTTGGGGTAAAGTTTCAATACATTATTACCAATGACATATAGAGGATCGTACGTCAGTATTCGCTTCATTCGAAGAAATATAAACCGAGTGGAATGTCATATATTTTACAATCGGCATCGAAGAACCATCTGTAATTTGTCAATCGTTTATTTAAAATGCTTTCATGCTTTTCAATTCAAATACAAGACATACATCTGCATTTATGTTCAAACATCTAAGGCAAAGGTTCATAGCTGACATCAAGTTTTAATATATTGTAAGAAATATATCATGTTGACAAATGCAACGGTTCATTGATTTGGCTGAAATTCCCAATGCCGCCATCAACAGGCAAATGTTTATAACAGATGTACACCGTGTCTTAACCTACTGACGACGAGGTGTATCTATATATAACTTAGTGATACATATGTTGAGAACCCAAACTCTATAGACACAATATAAACGGCTTTAACTAGCCAACACAAAAACAAAACAAAAGCGCCGAATTAAGAGTTAGTAACTCTTATTTATTTTAGGCATATTCAATAATATTCTTGCGCGGCCTTGGCTCTTTGTTTAATAATAAAGATAAAAAGTTCATACACATGGAATGAACACTTATAACTGAGACTTGCCTCTACTACATATGTTAAGTTAAAGGTTAAAGCATTTGTCAATAAACGAATTGACCCTTTTACATATGTCCTATAGAAAAACAAACAGAAGAAGACACACATAGTACATTAGAAAATCATAATTCCATCTTGTATTAACAGTAGGGAAATGCACTTTTGCAGTTTATAAGATATAAGTTGCTTTGGCTTCTGCCAAGTCAAAGAGTAATTACTGACTATTTTATATTCATATATATCATCCTAGCCTAAAACACTACCTAGTTTGTTAGAGAATAAAGCCTGATGAGAATTTCTTTTTTATATAAAATTTACCGTTTTACTGGGATGGCAATAGGTTAAGAATGAGGGCTGATGCGCCCTAGAACCTGGTTTACACCTCAAGCAGCACTATTGCCACTGACCGTTCCAAGGCGGTATCCCTATTGCCACTGACCGTTCCAAGGCGGTATCCCTATTGCCACTGACCGTTCCAAGGCGGTATCCCTATTGCCACTGAACGTTCCAAGGCGGTATCCCTATTGCCACTGACCGTTCCAAGGCGGTATCCTTATTGTCAAACCGTTTGTGTTTGTGATGTCACATCACATACCTTGCCTCTTGTTTGTCCTTAACTAGTGTTTGTTTCGATGCGGTTGCTGGTTTTCTGTGGTCCTTTCATTGAATGCTATATTTCCTGTACGACTTATCTATCTGCGTTTGTTGTATCTGTCAACGGCACATACAATGAAATGCTTGCACATTTCTGTCTGAAGGCCAGTTTGCCACATTAACCAGATTTAACCGGTGTTGCTGTGTATTTTTAAAGATGAAATATGTATAATATCAAAATACAACTTGATACGTTTTCAATATTTCTTGAATATCGTTACCGGATCGGCTTTATCGTTACAAGAGTTACCGTAGTATACATGGCAATTTGATCCCTAATCATTCACACCACGCACGTGATCAAATACAACTGCTGTTGACATTCGTTATTATGTTAAAAGGATGTAAAGTTAAAGCAACGGTGACGAAACATACACTCTGTGGATAACCGCCATAAGATCCATACAGTTTTATACCTAGAGCAAGATTGTTTATGTTGTGGGTTGGTCCATACAGTTTATACCCAGAGGCAAATTGTGCTGGTTGATCCATACAGTTGTATGCCTACAGGCAGACTGTTGCTTTGGTCGGCTGCATCACGATACATATGGAAGAGGAATGTGCTATTCAATTTACAGATTAGGCAGCTATTGTGATATTCGTAATGCCGCAAATAATAATATATTTTCGTTTACGTTATATCTATGTATGAGGTTTATCATCGCTATTTATAATCTTTCAATCATATCACGACGGTGTCTACCAGTAGCAGCGAGCTCAATAGTCAACTGTATAAGGCTGACGCACTTGAAAACCACGCCGTAGACGCATGACATTATAGTCCCCAAGTCACATTATACTTACAACGGGCCGACCAGTAATTGAACTATAGAACTACACTGTATATGCTGAACGTCAAACAAGGGAGCTATCAGTAACATTTTTATTAAGTCTTTGGAATGACCCGGCCGGGGAGCGAACTCACGACTTCTCGCATGCGGGACGGGCGCTCTACCACTAGTCCACGACACGGTCACGAAACAATATATCACTTGTCTGCAGTGGCACATCCGGTCGCATGGGAATTTTTCTTACGAAATTTTCATCTATATACATGTATAAATATAGATATAAAAACAGAACAGGAAAAACAGCATTCAAGGACGACAGTCAACCGCAAACACACACAGAAACAAAGAACAAATTTAAAGATGAATAAAAGGCCAAATAAGACACAAACACAAAAGGGTTGACAAATAAAGTTGTACTATTATCAGCAAGCATATCTACCCCATAATCAGCAACACTCTCTACTCCTAAATCAGCAACCATCTCTACTCCATATGGATCGTCAAAACGTCTGTAGCAAGACATAAAGCTTACACTTTAAATTGTCATCAACAACACAAAACATATCAGACTGGCCCGCTGGCAGCCAACTAGATCGGACCGATTAACATCGCTGTACTAGGTCTGTTACCGACCTTTATAGCTAAACGCTTGCTTCCGTCGTACCATCTTGCGTCGTAAATGATCGTCTTGCTGAAGCCACTAATGACCTGATATTATCTTTTGAAAACGCTTAGCCAAAAATGCGCTTAAAACAACAAGGCAACATGTATTTACAGCACCATGACATTTCCAGGAATCCATGTTACGACCGGTTAAAGATTATGCAGTATTTGGCAGCTGTGTGCCTTTTAAGACAAGTGCTTGTGGAAAGAAAATGTAATTCAGACTAATAGGTTTTTAATACAAATTATACTGCATGTTCTGTTCTTGTTTTGCATGAAAATACAATAACTGCGGTAACAATATAGAGCTTTGTGACAACGATGTCTGAGTATGTCATAATTATGTGTAATTGGTTATTGGGTGTTGTCAAGAAATGTCAGGTTGCTAGCATTTGAATGGTTTGTATCGGTTGATGTTTGCCTGGATTGCATTTGGAAAATGGACGTGAAGTTAAAATACTTGATAATGCATGCTCCGCTGTAATACGAAATTACAAATAAAACGCATATTGTTCGAATTGAAATTGCAGATATGTTGACAATGGTAGCAATTATTGCAAATACGACGCCCATTACAAAGGTTAATGTCGCCAACGCTCATCTTAGTTCATTTGCCACTTTCATATTTCACTCGTAAAATTCCTATTTCAATCTCAAATTTAGTATTTCGCTTATAGGTTTATTTTTTCACCTGCAATTTACAGGCGTGGTTGTTTATTCATATTTAAACCAATACACATGCTTACAGATTTACTTTTAAGTTCTACGGCCATGTTTTGTTTCATGAACATGTTTATGTCCATTTAAATGGAAATCAATACACAACAAAATATATTTACATAATTGCAATATCGGGGAAAAGCGAAAAAAAAAATTATTTGATGACGTAGAAAACTTTGAACAGGTAAATTTATCCACAGGTAAATGTATTTATCAATTATCTGGCAATAGTTGTGCAGCTATACAATTCAGAGATAGCTCATTTATCCGTGCAGTCACGTAGTGGTAAAAGTAGTATCTACGTCATGCAAATAGTACTTATTTTTACATTCAACTTAGTAGCGGTTTTGTATGTATGGTTCTCCCCTGGACTATCAAGAAATGTTCATATGATGTTTAAGAGTTAAATTTGTTAATTGATAATACTACAAAAAGGGTGGCCATTCATCTTTAAGGGGACTGGAGAAGATCTAAAAGAGTGATTGGTGTCAATCAAAATACTAATGAAAACACTCACGGTATGCTTCAGTTTCGTTTGAAATGTGCATAATATGCAGCAAAATGAGCCGCATGCTACCTTTGGTTTAATTATTGTTTATGAAATGGTATGGTCTGAAAATCTCGACGATTCCAACTTGTTTGTTGTTACTTAATCTCAGTTTAAACTATAAGGGAAGATATAAATTTAACATATCGCAATTCGATCCAAGGCCTCCTGTTTGATGAAGACGGTAATAATCAGATTAACAGTGTGGAGCAGAAGAGTTCACATGTATGAAAATTATTTCCTAATTAAACCATAAAGTAGCATTCCGGGAGAATAGTCAACCACAAATCACAGTAACAAACGCGCAACAGACAAACAAGGAGGCACAAGTAATAATAAATGCAAACGACAACACGCCTTGGAACGGTCAGTGGCAAAGTAGGCCACTGGGGGTTAAACCGGTTCTAGGGTGCACCAAACCTCACACTTACCCTACTGTCATCCCATTAAAACAGGACAGTGTAAATAAAGAAATCCCCGCCATATGTAAATAAAGAAATCCCCGGTCTCCGTCATGAAATACTTGTATAACTTGTATAACTAAGAAAATACGTGTTAGTTATAGTCACTAATGAACTTGGTTAGGCTGCAGGATACGTTTTGTAATAAGGGGCATAACCCTGTCAAAATAAAAGTCAAATTTATATGACGTGTGTAAAAACATTCCTAGAGATAATATGTGTGTGAAGTTTCATGAATATAGGTAAAATACATTTTAAGTTATGTCCATGGTTATGTTGAAGGTTAAAGTGTGACGGGCGGACGGACGGGCGGACGGACGACCGACAACGTGATCCGTAAGTGTATGTATGCTACACAGGCGAAACAAAAATGGTACAATTGATTCATCTGGACCACCTTTTTGTGAGATGTGTCCTGCCACCAGATGCCATTGAAACATCACAAACGAATGGATGTTGAGCATTGTATTGCTTCTTTACTATATTCATCGATTCAAAACAACAACATGGTTTCAGTCAGAAATTAAATCTTATTTGACGTACATTTTAAGTAGTTAATAATAAAAAAATGTTTCTAAAAGAAAGGGTAAAAAACGAATTCCTTGCGAAAATCGAAAAACGCAATATTTATTGCAAACTATGCTATGGTATACAACTATTTCATGAATGTTCGGGTAACAGTCAAAACTGTTGCACTGATATGATGTATACGAACTGATGCATCATTAACCGAGTCCGTTAGAAGGCACTATTATGGCTATATGTGTTTTGTTATAACAAATGTTCAGCAGTAATCAGTTACTTGTAGTAAATTCAGTGTGTAAATTTCAACAAATGCTTTTTCCATTTTGGTTTTACACTGAAAGGCACTCCATAGATGAACTTTAAACATTTATTTATCTTTTATATGCGGCTCGTTATACGTTAAGTATTGGTTTTGACAAAAAAAAAATTCATAATATCTTGTTATTTGTAGAAGTGCTTGCTAGTTGTCAGACCATATACAAGTAAAGAGTTCTAAAATCAAAACAATTTAATTTAAAATCCGGAGTGATGAACGTGTCGAAAGGAAACGCTGTCGAGGATTATCAATATCAGAATATCTAATTGCAGAATCAGCATAACGAAAGACAAGTGATAATTATTTTGGTAAAAGCATTATTTAAAAACATAACATATACTACGTTCATATTCCAAGCTATCTACATAGTTAGTACAGGTATCCCCACCCCCTCAACCCCTCAAACCCCATTTACAAAGAAGAATCATTCTCGACAATAATTATAATTTGTGCGCGCCACCATCGTCGACAATACTGTTTGTGCATTTACCTATCGCGTTAATACGATATCGTTTGATGTTAAATTACGCGTTTGTTTCCATCGAAAAGGACGCTGCATATAAACACTCAGGGCAAGAACAATTCTATTACTACGAATACTAACAGGAAATCCATATTTTTTTAATAATAGATGCATAACTATACACTGCCGTTGTAGTCTTAATTGGATAAAAGCCAATAAATCAGATAACGTTGTCAAAGCAACATGGTGTTCTACTGATAACATGCTTTTATTCAGAACTTGGCAATACTCAGGACACAATACAGTTGTGATGTTGCCTACGTATGCGGCAATACTCAGGACACAATACAGTTGTGATGTTGCCTACGTATGCGGCAATACTCAGGACACAATACAGTTGTGATGTTGCCTACGTATGCGGCAATACTCAGGACACAATACAGTCGTGATGTTGCCTACGTATGCGGCAATACTCAGGACACAATACAGTCGTGATGTTGCCTACGTATGCATGTATTTAAAAATATATTAACGAGGTTTTTATTTTTTTATTATTCGTTTTATGAACCATTGAGACAGAGAAGTGCCATAGGAGGAGGAAAAAAATCAAAACAAATCAATTTTTCGTTGGAAAGGAAAATAGAATGAAATGTTCCATTAAAATCTGGGAGGAGGTAAAATACGGAAACATAAAATTCCTAATTTCTTTTTTCATAAAACAAAATCAAAAGAGGACAATAAGTGAAATTGTGTGACGTGTACGTTGTCATTGATTACGTCATTTTTAACGTATATTTATCTGCCCCTTGCTTTTAATGTACAAAAAGCAAACTCGTATATATGACTGTGTATTTTAATCTCAGCATTTATAGACGCAATGAAAAAATGTACAGTGCCAGATGCAATAAAATGATAAGATCGGATGGTGATTAAAATAATTATGTTAGTAGGAACATCATTTAACACTATTATCTGAGATTCGAAATGTCTTTGAAATGCAGGAATAGCTATGCCGCTCTAAAGATAATCAAGATAGAGTATGAGGCTCGACCCCATCCGCACTTTCTGGCGATGTTCTAAAGACATCACGCAATGCCTGCATAAACAACCGCCGAATTTCAATTCATTTTACCTTAAATACCACACGTCTATTCATAAAACTCACCTACTGGATATCATACAGATACTAGTATGTTTGTTTGTAAAAACTGTATGTTTTCCGACATGTTTTTCTTGGATGAATGTCTTCCTTGCGAATGTCTTGATCTGATCAAAATTCTCGTTCTGTATTTGGAAACTTAGTGTGTTTTCTTTTTGGTGTTTTTTGCATGGACGTGTGATATGTTAATGTTTAGTCAACTGAGATACAACGGATGTTTGAGGAGGAAGAAACCTTGCCGGAAATTGACGATGGAGTAGTGCCGCATACTCTAAGTAATTTCCCTATAGGCCGCTTCATAGCTCTATGATTGGAACAGAATATAAAACCCTGAGAGCTATGATTCGCACATCTAAGCTACTTACCCATATAACATATGACACCGTCTGCAGCCGCCTTCACAAGTTATTCCGATTGACGTATAGAGCAAATAGCTCAGATAGCATGCTAATTATTGGAGAGACTAGTTACCGATATGCCTAGTCAACTCGAGACTATGTTGGTTTCACCTTAAACATTATTCCCCACCTAATGTTACATGAAGACTGTACAAAATTGTTAGATGTGTGAGTATTGATTAAAACTTTAATTAGTTATATTTTCTGTGTGTTAATGTTCAATTTCATAAAATTAGTCAGACCCGGTATTACGCTACGATAAACATATCATTAGAGGACACATCAGATAGACTTTATCCAGCAAATTCGTTCGCTGTTGGAAGTTACACTTTCCGACATGTCCTTGGTGTCTCAGTGATAGCGAGCTAGCACGGTGCTTAACAGGACTTGGGTTCGAGTCTGGGATCAGGCACTTTTTTACCACCTGTTACAAACTCTTGCAACACTTGCCGAAGTGCATATAGCAGACCCGGTTTAATTCGTTTGCTGAAGAATAAAAGGTCAATCTGACATGACCTCCTAGGGGTGTAGAGTATCAAAGTGTGATTTGGGTATGATTTTAATGGTCTATGTAAATATTTTCAGTCGATATTTGTTTGTACAATGTACGTATTATTACTTTCCGATGCTGGTAACTATGCTAAATTAAGTTCAGCTTACAACTGAACTTGTTAAAAGACATGTGCATGCCATGTTTAGGTATAGAACAATATGCTCAACTAATATGTCGATCCGTTGTGAAAGACTGGTTGTGAACTGTGCTATTCTGTTAAAGAACGCATGGTAATCTTGAAATCTGTGTTATCAAATTCACGCCAAAATACAAATGAAATATTTTTACTTTGGATCTTCCTCAACTGATTTTTCTTTGTTTTGTTTTTATATAAAAAAATCTATTTTTTCACTGCTCCATGTTTCTTTTCAAAACTGGCGTAACGCATGGAATACTTTTTTGTAATAGCATACTATAGGAGTTTTTTTATGACCCATTTATTTAACTCATTTATACAGATGATTGGTCGATATATTCTTATAGATTCTATAGAGGTTGCATTAAATGTAGATAAGTGAGATTGTTATCGTGCTCGTATCGTATTCACTGAAACAGTAATTGTTGATTGTTTTTCTCGCGTGAGCGAAAAGAAGATTGCCATGTGTGTTTCAATTCATGCTCCTCTCGTTTGTGTTTATTTTTCAAATTGTTTGTATGTATTATTTTAACTTACCGTTTTTTAATTATTACTGCTCATTTTAAAACACACATTAAAAACAACATGCAAGATAGAGTTATTTCAAGCTTAGAATTTAATTACCAGTATTTTTTAAAATACGGGAACTTTTTCCCAAGGGGGATAAATGTCTCCAGTATAAGAGCAAGTACTCGTTCTTATAGCGGAGCAATTTCTTTACCGATGGACATTTTACAAGACAAGATTTTGTTTTTAAGTCGTTTTTTTTTCAACACATTTAACATTAGCTCTATGAACTATAGTAGTATAGTTAATGGGGGTACCAGCGCAGTTTTTCACCCTCGCGACAATCAATCAAACAGTTATCAGATGTCTCCAGATGCCCCAGCACAATTGCAAGCACCAAGCGGTGACGGCATATTTGATGTTAGACAACTTTTACAACTGTATAAGCTGCTTGATTGCCCTCCGCTTAGGAAAAACTTTGCCTATACCCCCACTATCTATCAAACCTTAGTTAATCACCCTCTGCTTAGGAAGAACTTTGCCCAAACCCTTACTATCTATTAATGTGTGTTAATAACTAAACCATTTGCAATTAATTAAGCAAAGTCAGACGGAACCGGACAGTAGTCATCATCGCTGCACGTATCGTTTTTTACCATGGAGTATTTTATTTTCCTACACTTTTCTATTTTATATTTCAGTTCAAGAAGCTCTTCTCTGTTTCTATCCAGCTCACGTTCATAATTATTCATTTCAACCAGCAATCGTCTTTGCTTATTAGTTTTGCTTTCTTTGGTACCAATAAAATCATCACGAACTTCATATTCTACTTGGAGTTGCTTACCTCTCATCAATTTTCTTCTATATTTATCTTTTAAATTGTTAAGTTTTCTGCAAACCTTTTCTAACGTTTCTTGTTCCATTATATATAATAATACTATATATAATAATGTTAAACCCTTATTTAATATTTTCAATATCCTTGAATGGAACCCAACTATTGAAATCTTTATTGTATCCCTTCCATCTAATCAATGCTTGTTTCTTTTTGTAATCACGTCGTATTACTTTTTCAATCCTGAATATTTCATGCTATGCTTTTATCATTTCTAATTCATGAAAGCTTCCATCAATGTTTTGGTTGTTTAAATCTTTTATTTTGTACGTCACAGGTTTTGTATATTGAATTTCATCAACAACAAATATTTCTTCAGTCCTATTTGGAGTATAACCTTTCTCAAACGTTTTTTATATTTGCTGATTCTAACATTATCCCCTATTGTAAACTTTGGCTTAATTTGATTACTTCTCATTTTTCCATACAAGTTGAAATACACCCTTCCTTTATTCTTTTTATCACTTGCTTCAGTCGGCGTCACTTTAATACTCCGATGTTTTGTGTTATTATACTTGTCAACCATTTCTTGTAACAGGTCTAAATATATGACGCTGGCGTTTAATGTTTGTCTGTGATCTTTCTTGTCGTGCCCTTAATGGTTTATTCTCTTACTGCTCTGGCTTCTGCCAAGTCATTGAGTACCTTCATTGTGGCTTTCTAGGCTATTGTTTTTTTGTATTATATTTACACGAGCATATTTGTGTTTTACTTATATTGCCTATTGATGCTGCATTGTTGGTTAGAGATTATATCATGGCGGGGATTTCTTTATTTGCACTGTCCTGTTTTAATGGGATGACAGTAGGGTAAGTGTGAGGTTTGGTGCACCCTAGAACCGGTTTAAACCCCCAGTGGCCTACTTTGCCACTGACCGTTCCAAGGCGGTATCCCTATTGTCAACCCTTTTGTGTTTGTGATGTCGTTTGCATTTATTATTGATTTTGCCTTCTTGTTTGTCTGTTTGTGTGTTTGTTTCTTTGTTTTGTGGTTGACTTTCCTCCTTGAATGCTACTTTCCTTGTCCGATCTTTTCAAATTTCTTTGTATTGTTAGCTGCAAAATATTTTAATGTTCTGTTAAATCGTTCAATTACTACAGCTTTTCCGAAGTTAAACATGTGATACATTTCGATATTATTATCAACAAGGAACTGCTTGAATATTTTATTGTAAAATTATAATCCCTGGTCAACCCACAGCAATTTACATTGTCTTCCAATATTTATGATTTTTTGGAACGCTTTGGTAATTTCTAAACCAGTTTTATTTGGAACCGGAACAACCCAAGCAAATTTACTTAACACATCAATAACAGTAAACAAGTATTTAACTTCGTAAGATTCTTGGTCATGATCACTTTCATACTATATTTGTTAAACTTGTTAACAAAAATTATCAAAAGAGGTTATGACCCTATCATTTTGCAACGTGCTGCATTCTTGGTTGTGGACCCTTTTACAGTTCGCCACTATGCTTTCCTCTTTAATTGTACGATGACCGGACAGGCTGTGGACCTACCTAAAGCCCATTGGGACGGTGGCGTTGTGGACCCTTTTACAGTTCGTCACTATGCTTTCCTCTTTAATTGTACGATGACCGGACAGGCTGTGGACCTACCTAAAGCCCATTGGGACGGTGGCGTTTGATGTTTGTCTATGATCTTTCTTGTCGTGCCCTTAATGGTTTATTCTCTTGTTGCTCTGGCTTCTGCCAAGTCATTGAGTACCTTCATTGTGGCTTTCTAGGCTATTGTTTTTTTGTATTATATTTACACGAGCATATTTGTGTTTTACTTATATTGCCTATTGATGCTGCCTTGTTGGTTAGAGATTAGATCATGGCGGGGAATTCTTTATTTACACTGTCCTGTTTTAATGGGATGGCAGTAGGGTAAGTGTGCGGTTTGGTGCACCCTAGAACCGGTTTAAACTCCCATTGGCCTACTTTGCCACTGACCGTTCCAAGGCGGAAGCCCTATTGTCAATCCTTTTGTGTTTGTGATGTCGTTTGCTTTTATTGTTACTTTTGCCTTCTTGTCTGTCTGTTTGCATGTTTGTTTCTGTGTTTTGTGGTTGACTGTCCTCCATGAATGCTAATTTCCCTGTCCGATCTTTTTATATTTTTTTAGTACCTTTATTATACGTTGAAAACGGCTGCATATCACCCAAGTCAGCAGACCATATTTTATCAATTTCATTAACAATCACACGGCGTTGAGTGAACTTTCTTCGTATAGGCTTATGAAGTTCATTTGCTAACTTGTCAGTCCATTTCAACGCCTTTTCTTGTTTGTTGATGCTCCAAGAACAAGTTTGTATTTAGTACTCATAACCGGCTTAACAATTAAATTCTTAGCGATTTTTTCCCCAAGTGATTTAGACTTACTTGTTTTTAAACCGGCCAGCATGCTTTTATCACACATTGATTTATTACTATTTTCGTCATAACAATAATCATGCTCTTTGCAAATAGCATCTAACTCATTTACCGGTTCTCCGCTATCAAGCGGATTAACAGGACCGCAATATTTATAACCAGGGATTGTTAACCCCTTTTTAGGTAATAAAGGAAGTAACACTTTATGAATAACAATACTCCCGCCTTGTGTACTTTTAACAAACTGTGTGTTGGTAATACCGCAAGATGCGCAAGTTGCTTTTAACATTCTTCTGCCATTTTTGGCTAAAACATACTGAGGATTAATATTTTCTGTAACCTTTTTTTCTTTTATACAATAACTCATATATAAATAAGATTAGACTAAAATTTGTTTAGCCTAAACTTCGTTTACAAAATATGATTTTATGATGTTTTCATTTTCTACTGGTTTGTAAGGTTTTAATAATTTGTAAAGAATATCATACGTACTATTTCCATCTTGTAACTTTTTAATGAAGAATCCACATAGAACACTTGTTTTATCTTAATACTGAATAGTGTTGTATTTTATATTAGGTATTTAAGTAAAAACTTCTTTTGGTGGGCATAGGCCAAACGGATCGAAGTAATAATTATCATAGTAACAAGTCCAGTGTGTCCCAGGTCCAGTATAATCATCAAGATTAATAATACCACATGCTTGTTTATTTTGTTTTGTTGGTAATTTGTTCTTGCTAAACACTCCCCTGAATTTATGTATACATAGCTGCTTAACCAATTTCAATATATCTAAGTTAGAGATAGACTCGTTTTTGAAAATAACTTTTTTTTACGAATGGGATACTTCTATATGATCTAATTTGTGAGTCTACTTGTAAACTATTTCCACGATCAACTCTCAATCCTTTTCCCTTTCTGCCTACTTGTAAACCTTTTCCAGCTAAGC
The DNA here is from genome assembly GCA_037043455.1 of Cyrtodaria siliqua. Classification (NCBI taxonomy): domain Eukaryota; kingdom Metazoa; phylum Mollusca; class Bivalvia; order Adapedonta; family Hiatellidae; genus Cyrtodaria; species Cyrtodaria siliqua. The sequence continues at coordinate 39,034 of JAWPHD010008971.1, read as the reverse complement.
CACTAATAAGAAATCCAATCAATGGAATGCCTAATGATGCAAGCAGCCCAAGAAATCCCCCATTTTGTCGTTGCTGCTTTGTCAAGGTAATAGGACAACAACCTTTAGACTTTATCATCTTTTTTTTTGTGCAAGAGTTAATTTATTTGATCCAAGAAGTGCTTGTTTTTTGTCACTAGGAATAGTTACCATCCCATTTCCGAATATTTTGCCAATTCCAGTACTTGCCAACCCACTTAGTGCTCCTGTCGCCAGAGGCCCTAATAACTGTTGGTAATATAGTTTTAGTCAACAAACCAGCTATTGCTCCTAAAAAGCCTCCGTTTTTAAACTGAGATCTCATTTGTGTTTTTGATATATTTATATCTAACCCACGTCCGTCGTTTATTGCTTCTTAATATTTTTAATTTGAGTTGTTGTTAACAACAAAGGAAAATTCCCAGTTAGTTGATTATTCTTTAGCCTGAGCGTTAATTCACTTTTGTTTTCATATGCTTTTGCCAGACTTCGTTTCTGGCCATCTGTCAAATTTACTGAATAATTTTGGTAAGTAATATATATTATAAGTTAGATTAACAATAACTTGTTCATTTCCAACAGTATCAATAACAACATCTTCCTTGTATAATACTAAAGCATAAAATGTATATCTTTCAGCAGGAAGGTTATTTAATTTATATCTCAAACTTAGTTGTTTTGGATCAACACTGACTTCATTTCCCTTGAAACTCAAATCGAAATATATCATTCCGAAGAGATTTTTAAAATTACCCACATTGAGTAAAGTTCCAGTGTTTTTATCATTTTGCTTGTAAGAATAATTAATAACATCTCTGAATATTCTGATGATATTGGCATAACTCTATAATATTGGTATATTCGGTTTCTGGATATTAAACTCCATTTCCAACTTCCAATCTAGCTGATTGCAAATAGCAACGAGCATCATGAGGATTTAGTTTAAACGTATTTAAAAGGTGAGGAGTTTATGTTTGAGAAGAACTCTTGTCGGCCCTTTACAAATACACACAAACATGTTTCTGTCAGTTGAGTACTTCCGCTTTCTTGTATCATTTCGCGAAAGTAAGTCCATCTTGTTGCTGCCATGTGATTTGCCATTACGTAACTTAAACCATCTGAGTTAAATATCATTCTAGGTATCCACAAAACTAATTTATTAATAACCACCCGGCCATCAGCAACAGCAGCTTTGAAAATTAGCACATTACCATCTGTCAGTTGCAAGCTGATTTGAATCTGACTAGGAGGAAGCATGTTTGTTTCCAAACTCTCAAAGAAGGAATATTTATTTAATGGAATTATAGTCAACTTTTTGATTAGTTATGATTAAAGCATTACGAATCGCAAACCCCGAATTATAACCATCTTCGTTACTTCCAGATTCTGCAGTATCTGTATTGTCTAAATAAAAGTATTCATTTGTTCCGGTTGTCTTTGCATAGTCATTAGAAATGTCAAGCAAGCTTTTGACATTAACAAATCTGTGAATATTATTTCCATCGTAAATTAGTTTTCCATTTTGCCTTACTTGCATTTGATCTATCAGTGAAGCCGCACCATTAATTAGAGCAATTTCATCGGCGGCTACAAAAGCAGCTCCATCAGCAAGTTTGTTTATTTATAAACTTCGTAAGATTCTTGGTCATGATCACTTTCATACTATCTTTGTCAAACTTACTAAAACGTTTATCAAAAGAGGTTATGACCCTAACATTTTGCAACGTACTGCATGCCTGCTGGTGGACCCTTTTACAGTTCGTCACTATGCTTTCCTCTTTAATTGTACGATGACCGGACAGGCTGTGGACCCTATGATGACGCCTACCTAAAGCCCATTGGGAGGGTGGAGTTTGATGTTTGTCTATGATCTTTCCTGTCGTGCCATTGATGGTTTATTCTCTTGTTGCTCTGGCTTCTGCCAAGTCATTGAGTACTTTCATTGTGGCTTTGTAGGCTATTGTTTTTTTCTGTATTATATTTACACGAGCATATTTGTGTTTTACTTACATTTGCCTATTGATGCTGCCTTGTTGGTTAGAGATTAGATCATGGCGGGGATTTCTTTATTTACACTGGCCTGTTTTAATGGGATGAAGTAGGGTAAGTGTGAGGTTTGGTGCACCATAGAACCGGTTTAAAACCCCAGTGGCCTTTGTTGCCACTGACCGTTCCAATGCGGTAGCCCTATTGTCAACCCTTTTGTGTTTGTGATGTCGTTTCCGTACATCCAATCAATATTGTTATTTTTAAAATCCTACAGGGATTGTATGACATTCATAGATCCAGTTTTTCCTTAAACACGTGTATTTCATATACCGCATTGAAGGTTTTGTGCTCATTGACATTTTGGCCTATTTTATTAGGATTTTCATCTTGTATTAGACACTGACGTGAGTTTTGTACCTCTTTTAACAGTCCGTAAGTTTACTAATATTATTTCTTATGGATCTTTGATACGATTCTATTTCGTATCTCTAATAAATACTTATTGGCCTTTATTTCGCTTTTCACAGAATTGTATTACTCTCCATAAAAACAATTATGAGTCTTTTAGTTAAAACTTTAAAAAGAAATCTTTCACCTATTTGGTTACACTCTGCGTCATCAATACAAAAATTCCACAAAATAACTCTTCCTTTCTAAAAACTAAACCATATGAACGCCTTACACCTTTAAATCTTCATTCGGCAACCTCGTTTCATGTTCCTTCTAATAATATTACTAGGATTTTTAATAATAGCTCAAAAGTTTCCTTAACTCCTCTAGGATCACCTGTTTTCAGGAAATACCATATAAAGTCTCCTTTCAGAAATCATTTAGTTCTTTCAAGACGCAGGGTGTTTCCCTCTATTTATAAGTACAATGCTAAGAGGTGCAGTTGTTGCAATTATTTATCGTGCAAGTCCACCATTAAATCAGCTGTTAATGGTAGATTGTTTAATGTTTGTCTAGCTTCAAATGTTGATTGACGTACTACTCACGTCATTTATGTTCTGACTTGAAATGCACCACGTTGCGGTATACAATATGTTGGACAAACATGTCGATCCTTAAAAGTTCGATTTCGTGAACACAAATATAATGCAAGTAATCCTAAAAAGCTAAAAAAAATACTTGTACCAACACTTTCGTCAGTCATGTCATAATTTTAATTACGTAACTGTTCAACCGGTTGAATATATATTTTTTGATAATGATGCTACTAAAAGCTTCAAAATAAAAGCTAAACATATTGCAGATCTTAAATGGATGAAAAACTTACAGACACCTTATCCACTCGGCCTTAATGACAATATTTATCAAGAAGGAAATATTTCTAATGATCCTAATATTGACATTTTTTTCTATATTTTCTATTCGAAAGCGTAAAGCTCGATCTCATGGTCTTAGGCGTAATGGTAAGAAGAAATATAAAAAGATCGGACAGGGAAAGTAGCATTCAAGGAGGACAGTCAACCACAAAACACAGAGACAAACATGGAAACAGACAAACAAGAAGGCAAAAGTAATAATAAAAGTAAACGACATCACAAACACAAAAGGGTTGACAATAGGGATACCGCCTTGGAACGGCCAGTGGCAAAGTAGGCCACTGGGGGTTTAAACCGGTTCTAGGGTGCACCAAACCTCACACTTACCATACTGTCATCCCATTAAAACAGGACACATCAAACGTTAATCGCGTGTAATTATTTCTGTCGCTGATTTACATACTATTTTTAAACAGTCTGGAAAGCACTCTAGGCTTTCACGGCTAACCTCTTTGTCTATTTTTTCACTAAAGTTGATCGACGAGGAAGCCGACAAAATTTTATGACACTGCTTCCATAGTTCATAGCTACACACAACATATTCTCCGACCCCATATTGACAAGGAGTCTGATCACGTCAGTCATTTTCTAAAACTACTATATATTAATAAAGGTATTGATTTCATTGACATGCCTAGTATTTTTCGGGATACTCATGTAGTTGATTCTATCCCAAAATATTTCAAAAATTCCGAAAGTCCTGTAATTTGTTATAAGTATAAAAGGCCTATTAGAAATATTATTTCAACTACACCAAAATAGTTTCTGACCTTGATATAGTACATAATACTTCTAAGGAATGTGAATGCAACACATCAAAATTTTGCTATGCTCCAGCAGGTCATGTCATCACTGGTAATGTTGATATTGTTGATAAACGTATTCGGCATTTGTTTTCGAAAGGTCCTAAATATAGATTACATTCAACTATTGATTTTAATGCCTGTCGTGCCCAGATTGCCCACTCCATTGAAGAGTTTAGTATAAAATGGTGTCGTAGAGAACATGCGGACCAAAACTCGCTTTCTACTTGGAAAAGGTCAATTCTTAAAATTATAGATACACATATTAACATTTATAATGCTAACCCCTCTTTACTACCTCCGAGACCTAGGTTTTCCTTTCGTAATTTAAAATCGGGAATTCAGGAATTTCATAATAAATTTGTTTTAGTTCCTGCAGATAAAGCAGCTAATAATGTAATTATTGTTTGACGCCTACATTACGTAAATGTTTTATCTCTGGAAATTAGAAGCACCAATTCGTATACTCCAGTTAATTCTACTGAGGATGATGTTGTTTCCGCACATATCACTCGGTGCACTACTTTCAAGGCTGGTGTAAACGATAAGCAAAATAAACTGCCTATCATGTACTGGATTCCTAAATTACATAAAAATCCGTATAAGGCTCGTTTTATTTCTAATTCTAGTGCCTGCACCACGACAAACATATCCAAACTGTTAACTTCCTGTCTTACTGCCGTTAAAGATCACGTTAAACTATATTGTGATAAAACTTCAGAAAACTCTGGGATTAATTTATTTTGGTCTATAACAAATTCAGGAGACGTTCTTGATAAAATTTTCAATAAAGGTCAAGTTTCATCAATGAGTACTTATGACTTCTCTACAATATATATACAACCTTACCACATCATCTTATTAAAGACAATTCTCTTATTCAAAAAACATTCGCTAGAGAAAATACTACATTTTTGGCATGTTATAATATTAAAGCGTTTTTTACTAACGGCAGTTTAGACAATTATACTATGTAGACTTGCTATGAGGTTTGTGAAGCACTCATCTTCCTATTAGATAATATTTTCGTCAGGTATGGTACCACCGTTTATAGACAAATTGTTGGTATCCCTATGGGTACGAACTGTGCACCACTTGTCGCAGATTTGTTTTTATTTTGCTATGAAAGGGATTTCATGTTGAGTCTTTCACCAGATACCCAGGCAGATGTTATTTAAGCTTTAATGACACCTCTGAACATTGACAACCCGTTCTTTCCAACTATGGTTGATAATATTTATCCTACAGAACTTCAGTTTAATAAAGCTAATATATCTGATAATAACGCTTCTTCTCTTGATTTAGATCTCTCGATTGAAAATGGTAAAATAATTAGCAAAATCTATGACAAGAGAGATGATTTTAATTTTGACATTGTTAATTACCCCCACTTGGATGGGGATGTTCTCCGAACAACTTCTTATGGGGTGTATGTGGCTCAATTTATTCGTTTTTCAAGAGCTTGTACTCGAGTTGAGGACTTTAATATTCGTAATCTTTGTATAACTAAAAAGCTACTCAATCAGGATTACCGTTACCATAAACTTCGTAAAACCTTTGCAAAATGTTATTATCGTAACCCTGATCTTCTTTCCAAATATAAAAATAATTTAAGGACTCTTCTGCGACAAGGACTATCACAACCTGACTTCTATGGTGATTTATAAACTTCGTAAGATTCATGGTCATGATCACTTTCATACTATCTTTGTTAAACTTGTTAAGAAGTTTATCAAAAGAGGTTGTGACCTTATCATTTTGCAACGTACTGCATGCTTGGTGGTGGATCCTTTTACAATTCGTCACTATGCTTTCTTCTTTAATTGTACGATGACCGGACAGGCTGTGGACCCTATGATGACACCTACATAAAGCCCATTGTGACGGTGGCGTTTTATGTTTGTCTATGGTCTTTCCTGTCGTGCCATTAATGGTTTATTCTCTTGTTGCACTGGCTTCTCTAGGCTATTATGTTTTTGTATTATATTTACACGAGCATATTTGTGTTTTACTTATATTGCCTATTGATGCTGCCTTGTTGGTTAGAGATTAGAGCATGGCGGGGATTTTTTTATTTACACTGTCCTGTTTTAATGGGATGACAGTAGGGTAAGTGTGAGGTTTGGTGCACACTAGAACCGGTTTAACCCCCAATGGCCTTTGTTGCCACTGACCGTTCCAAGGCGGTAGCCCTATTGTCAACCCTTTTGTGTTTGTGATGTCGTTTGCATTTTGTATTCCTTTTGCCTTTTCGTTTGTCTGTTTGCGTGTTTGTTTTTGTGTTTTGTGGTTGACTGTCGTCCTGGAATGTTGCTTTCCATGTCCGATATTTTTATCTTTCTTGAAAACCTATTTCAAAACACGCGTTATAACAATCAAAGTAAGAACTTCTATCATTTAGGGTAAACTGATAACCACTTTTCATTTGCCTGGTAGTATTTCCTGGTTGTGCTATAGGTGTATTTAACTGAATAGGTACATTTTCATATCTAGTATTATATTTATCACTTCGAAACATCTATATATACTAGTAATTAGATTATTTTTTATTAATTAATCGATTAATTCTTGCATTAATATTTTTGGTTCCTCTTCCGAATAGAAATCTGTTAATTTTTGCATTTACATCTTCTTCAGTTTTAGCTACAACTTCTTTATTGTTATCAGCCTTTGTAAGTTCTTTTAAAATTATCTCACCTTTCGGTTTAGGTTTAATAACTGAAACTAATTAATCAGCAGCCATTTTTCCTACTTCATCTCCAATTTTTTAGAACCACTTTCTATGATTTGTTTTCCAGCAGTTTCTAATGCTTTCTTGCCTGCTGTTTTCACGGACTCAATAATATCTTTGATCCAACCTTTAAAAAAATGTAAAATATACCAGCTTCAGTTAATCGGTCAACTTGAGTATATGTTCCTGTACTAGTGTCATAAACTTTTTTTAAATATGCCATATAACATATATTACATTAATTCCTTTAAAACAAATCTAAATGATGTATGAACTCCATTTAAATTAATTATTTTGCCGGAGAAGTCGGTTATGTAAATAGTAATACTGTTAATGGTCGTTTTGTTTACCTCACAGAACCCGACTCTTATCGGTTCATCTTTAAAATGATACGATCTCGTAAGATCAGCTGTGCTTATTTCATAAATAACATCCCCGTATGATCCATCAACAATATAATTACTTATCAAATCACAGTGAATATACAATGTATCGATAGAATTTGTTATGTTTGGTGTTACAGTTCCAAATTTAGTTTCTCTAATAACTGCATCTTTGTCAAACCCGATCAAGGTGTGAAAGTTTGTCTCCCTTAAATCAAGCATAAAGTTATTATGAATGGTATCTAGACATTTGAAACTTGATAAATCAAACTCAATTCTTATCGGGACAGGTGAGTCGGCAGGTAAATCACCGTTACAGTCAATGTTTCTTGTATGTAATTATCAATATCAGCATAACTGTAATTTCCATTTGCAAAATTAATAGTTTTCCAATCTGTTCCATATTGATACCTTATCACTTTATTATTAACATCTTCACTAATAATATACCACGAGTAAGTCATAGGATTAATCTTATCGAGTCCAATGCCATACTGTTTGTTTTTGCCTAATATTAATGGTCTGTCAAATACAGCTGTAAACTTACTCGGTGTATTTGAGCTATTAATTATTGACGCTTTTTCTGATGATAATACAACTTTTTGTTCCATTATACATATTAGTAGATAACATTAATCACCTAAATAAAACATTTTTAAACTTGATTTTTGAAAATTAAAAACTCGAGTAGTGTCCTCTTGTATGACTGATTCGAAACATAATGTTCTTCTTTCTGTGAGAAATAGTGCAAATGATTCTTTTAGTGTTCGTTTGTCATTTTCTAGCTTTGGATATAATAACTTTTGCTGATTTAAATTAACAAAAACAAAATGTATTAAGTCCCCTCCTGTATACGCAAGGTCTATTTCAAATACATAACGTCAGATTTATCAATGAAAGGTCCTGAAATACCACCTGTATGAAAATAGTCTGCAGTATTTTTAAATGGATTGGTTACCAAAGTAAATGCTTCGAGAATATTACTACGAATGGTTCTTTCAAGTGGTTTTCGTGTCGGATGCGACACAAAACTATTATAACTATTAGCGTAATCTTGAATAATACTTATTCCATCTATTGTATATTCAAGAATTAGAATTCGACTTGCATAGTCTACTTTTACTTCCAACTTATCAATTATACCAAGAATTGCTGTGTGTCGGCTATCGGATTTTTTATTAAATTGTTTCAATGAAGCTATTTTGCCGTCAAAATCTCTGCTCCTTTCATCCTGGGCATCTTTCAATTGCTTCGAGGCATCATCAATAGCAGTCTCAAGTTTATCAATGTCAACCAGTTTGCTCAGAGCTGTCTCCAGCGTCTTGCTGTCAACCATTTTCTTTTTAATGTCTTCTAACTCTGATGTCTTCAACATATTTTTATTTCAGTTATTTTTTCAGTAAAAGCAGTTCTCATTTGTTTTGAAGTATCAGCAATAGCAGTTTCTAGTTCATTGTTATCAACCATTTGTTTATTGATTTCCTTAATTCGTTCATTAATACTGTCAACACCAACTTGTATTTTTTCACCTAACTTTTTATAGAGCTCGCTATCATCTTCCAATCCATCTTCTTTCTTTTTTAGCTCTTTCAAAGTATCACCCAAAAGTTTTATTTCATCTTTCAAACCGTTTTGAATTTCAATCATTTTCTCACGGTTTGTCTGTAATTGCTTTTGTATCAGACTTAGTTTATCATCAACACCTGTTGCAAATTTTTTCATCATATCTGGAATTTTATCAATATTATAATCACGTATGATCTTTGCTACTCTTCTAACAGTAAATTGCTTTGTTGCTGCGTCATCTGATTTATCTGGATTACCAACATTGGTAATTTTATTATTTTTCATGTTAAGATCACTTCTTAAAAAAAATTCCTGGTTTTTACCCTTGTGAATATAATTAACCAGATGTTTATGTTTTACATACTTAGACAGCACAATACCAAAATTTGTAATATTAACACTGCCAGTAGTAGCTTCCTCGCCAAGATCGTTAAAAAGCCCCATTATATATAATATGATTAGATTAAATTTCTAGAGTGAAGTTTCTTTTGAATAACCTTCTGGGACGATCAAGATACAGGAAGTCGTTCTGCTTGTCAGTTGCATTTTTATACTGATCTTTGTTGACATCTTGTTCCTTGGAAAGCATACCCAGCTCACGATTAACTGGAGTCGCAAAGAAGATGTAATGAGAACAGTTCAAACGAATGTCTTTGGGAGTTTTGTAACAAGATTGAGATAAATAAATTACACAACAATTTTTGTGTCTTCCCTGGATGAAATGATTAATAATATCATTTTGATTGCGCTCGCAAACATAATCATCAAAAATGACTATCTTCTGATTATCCGAATCTAAAGTATCCGCAGGGACAACTTGATCATTTGAGCATTTTAGTATGTCTTCGACCGGGATTTTATTCTTTTTTGCTATTTTTTCCATTTTGCTACTTTGTGCTAAGACCTGATACTTAGACTGCTCCAAGTTTTTAGCAAACAAATAAATCTTGTCATAGTAAACTAAAGGTTTTAATAGCTTGTGAACTAATGTGTTTTTGTTAAAATGGAAAGTCAGCTTGTTAAAGTATACGAGCATAAAGTTATCCGAAAAAGATTCGAAAAAGGAGCTAGTCGTGATTTATACACGGAAGTATTTAAACCTGCAACTAGCGAAATAACAGAGCAAACAAAGCAGCTGGCTGAACATTTGATTACCCTTCCGGAAATACGCCAACAGTTGGCTATTCTTCCTGGGGCAATACGCCCGCAATTACTTGCACCACCACCACCACCAACGCTACTACCACCACCGCAACCACTCGTTTTCAAAAAAGAATCTATCAAGCAAACCGTAGATCCTAAAACCAAGCACCGCCAACTGTTTTAATTGGGGAACTAAAGCAGAAATTGGAGTTTGGAAAATTAAACAAATCTCTAGAAAGAGTGCTTGAGCCAAAACCTGCCGAACCCGGGTATATGAAAAAAATCAAACAAAAACGTCTTTCAGTTGATCCCGAGGAAGAACTACTAAAAGAAACAGACGAAGAATGGGAAGAAGATGAAAAAGAAAGAGAACGGAGAGAAAAAATAGAAAAAGAACATGCTGCGAGGTCTAAGGAAGAAGAAATACTAAACGAATTGGAAAAAGAACGGGAAGAAGAACTTCCTGCGAGACCCAAGGAACCCAAACCGGTGTATGATATTGACTTGGATGCTGGCATGGATAAAGACGTACTTGATAAGAATAAATTACCAATGCCATCTGAAGTACCAGGTATTATGAAAGGAAAATCTGATTTTGATGGATATATTAAAAAGGTTAAAGAGTTACGCAAGAAAACAGCTCCCAAGATAGTAGGAAAATTGACCGCATTAAACAACCTCAGCTTAAAAAAATCCAAGAGAGGCACGATAGTGCGAAAACTGCCACACATATACGTAAAATGGCAATATTACTAGGTAGCTCCTCGCATCGTGAGCGAGAAAAGGCTACACTTGAAAGAGAATATAAGGAATTAAGACATGAAGCGGATGCTCTGGATTTTTACATAGAGAAGTTACCTGAGCGAATTCGAACAGCTGACGAAACTGCACAAAAGACTGGTAAAAGGATGCGACAAAATAATTCCTACAAAGTCGACAAAGATGGTCACTATGGAATGTTACAAATTGATTTACCTAAGCTTGTTGGCCATCACAAACTTATTACCAAACAAGGAGAAGTAGTTGTGCTAGACCTAAAAGTAGACGATGATTTTATAGACTATATAACAAAGCGTTATAATAATAAAAAAACGTATTCAAAACTGTCTCAAAATGCTTTTAAGGAACTAACAAAATTATCTGATTTACCAATTCACAAAGGTTCTTCAAAGTTTAAAAAGATTTTAGGAGGTTGTGCTAATGTTAAATATTACAATAGTCCTGATGATTTGATTAGTGATCTAGAGTTAGTATGCGGAAGTACCGAATCAGGAAATAATAGTCCACAGCTAAAAAATAAAGGTATTAGCATAATCGATGAATTACTAAAAATAGGTAAAATATCATCCAAAAAACATGAGCAATTATTTTCTAAATATTTTAATTAAATTATTGTGTAACTATAATTATACATGAAAACTAAAGAAGAATTTATTGATTACTTGACGCGACTTGTAGGTGCATACAGACGCAGTTATAAATTATGCGGCATCATAAACGCAAACAACATTACAAATTGTTAGTGGGATAATTGGTTGTACTGCAGTATTGGCATTGGTTCCGGCAATTCCTGTTTTCGTGGCTGCAGTTGGTGCAGTTCCTCCAGTAGTTGCTGTTTTAGCAAGCAAAACAAGAATAGCAGAAAAAAAGATTTTGTTAAAAACACATCATAGAAGTTTCAAACAACTTCTATCATATGCCCAAACAACCACTGGACTAGAAAATGATGAGGAGATAATTAGGATTGTCTTTAATAAAATAGGAAATTCAAAAGAATGATAATTTCACAGAACCTCTGGAAATGTATATGACAAAAGTTAAGTTAAACGGTCATGGCATCCAGTCGTAATTCTTTTTCAACTTGTTTCCATATCCTATCGTACATTTCTCTAGTATATTTTGTTTTAATCGGCTTTGTTTCTCTTTTTGTTTTTAATATTTGAAATATTTTCTGAACAAATTTTCAAATCTTTGTTTATTTGTAGAAGACAAAGTATATGCTACCAAGTATTTATCTAAATGGTACTTTCTTTGGTAAATAGTTTTCTTTCGATTGTAATTATAATCTGCAATAAGATTGTAACCGTTGTGAACTCCACAGTTAAGGCAAATACGCTCGTTATAAAAAAACTCATAAGTGCCATTACAATTAATACATGCATTAGAGCATTTGTAACACAGTTTGGTTTTGACACAATATTCACAAAGCTTCTTTTGATCAGTCATGTAAAATAAGATGCAGTCTAAACATACTCCAGGAGAATCAATAATATCCAAAACTCTTTCACAATGTTTGCAATTCATTATACTATACTATATAATTATATATTTAAAACATATAGGCTTAAAGAAATATTATCTTATGTAATTATATAAATGGGACGTATAGTAAATAAGATCAAAAACTTCAAGGAAGATCAAATGACATATGCTCAAACGTTTGATTTTGAAGATATGAATAAACTTGACAAAGAGTTGCTAGTTTTTACAAACTTTCAATATCTGACTGAAAGAATTATAACCATCGCACCACAACAACTAAAATTACCATGGAAAATAAATAAAACAGATATAAACATTATAAACAGGTTGCGTGCTTTTTGTAAAAAACAAATTTCATTAGCAACTTACAGTTTTGTAAGTATGCCTTCGTCTACGCTTTCGTCTGAAAAGGTCAATACAGCTGCAAACTAGCAGTCAGTGAGTTTTTCATGCACATGCAAATTGTATAAATAATTAAAGCTGATTACGCAATTCTTATTAATACTTTGATTAACAACACTTTTTTTACAAGCGCTAGTAAAACGAAGGAGCTGTGAGATATAAACCTCGTATGATGTAGCATGCGTTACGCCACCTTCTAAATGTAGATAGTTAACAATGTCAAAGTTAAAGTCATCTCTCTTATCATATATTTTAGTATGAACGTCGACAGATGAAGATCGAGGAATGCTGCTTTGGTGTCTGAACTGCTGGCTTTATTCAACGTGAATGCTGGTAATAACTATAAGAGAACATATGAACAAATAACGAATTATCAATATTGAGATATCATCCAGATACCAAGATGTATTATTAAACGTAAATCAATTATGTCTCCCTGGCTAGCGGGTGACAATCTCAACATATCTCTTTCAAAACGATACAACAACAGTTACTGTAACTAATACCTCTTACATCCCTAACCTCGAAATGGCATATCTACGCTACTGATGGAGTATATTTGAGATGTATAGCCATTCTGTTTGACGACCAGTGACCTTGTAAAACAAACAAGGAATGGAGGGGGTATATGTGTGCTTTTTGTGTGTTTTCTTTATTTTTTTATTTTTGAATAAAAAGGTTTTCGAAATAATATGCTTTTGTTTTTTATTATTAAAAATTGTGATCAATAGTTTACTACCATACACATTAGAGAGAGTACTCCCCCGCGCGCGCTCTTTCAGTTGAATAGTGAATGAAACTTACTGTTTTCTATTGTTTTTTTTGTTTTTCATGAAAACCAATTTCCAAAATAAGACCGACATCTTATCGGATTTAATTTCAATATAATTTCAATTAATAGTTAGATTCGCTCATTGTTTCAAATTAATGGAACTCGCTTAATCATTATTTCTGTTTATCTCTGACCACAAAGCAATTATTTTTTTTCTGATTTGATCAACATAAACACGCTATCGGGAATAATCAGAGTTTAGTTTTTGCATGTATTTAACTTTTTTAAATGCACACTTTCGACATAAAAAATCAGTTGTATCCAATTCTAGATTAGGCCAGCTTTTCAGAGCATATCCATCAATTGTATAACTGTTATACTCAGATGTATAATCTACAAGTCGAGTCGTCTTTAGTTAGAAGTTAACAAGTATAAGTTTTACTCAAGCATAAACTAAATGTCGATATCAAATAACAGTACTTGCGTATCTAGGGAAGAACTGAAAAAAAGGGTTTTCATAATATATAAAGTAAAGGGGGCTGAACATGAGGGAAAAGTGTTGTTTGAGGCATCAATGGGTATTTAAGTGCAAGCCCTTTTCTTACCAGACACATTTTCCTCATTCTTAGCATGAGCACTTACGTTATAATACCACTCTCCGCGCTGTATATTAACCTTGTTATTGACTTGTAATTTATATAACGTCAACTGTGTTATAACTGCGTTTTGTGATTGTAGCGACTAGAAATAGGCATCAGCCGCGAACTTATTCGCGTTGTGTTGCTTTAAGTCTAGCAATACTCGGAATTTTTCAAATTGAAAACTTGTTTGCTTGGCATACTATCAGAAGTTGTCCAGTGTCGCTGTTTTGGTTACTATGAAATGTTTTTACAAGTATGGGAGTCTCGTGTGTTAGCGAGTGCATACCAAGGGTGAAATAGTAAATAAACTTTTCACTGATACCATGGTGAAACACTCAACGAAACTGTTTACTGGTACATTTGACTGGTCAATAATTATTTTAACAAATGTTGTACTAATTGTGTGCTGAATGAAACACAGTCATCCAATAAGGGACATTTATGAAACCATCAAAGAGAATAATTGGTTTCGGTAAACGTTAGGTTACACAGAATCAGACAGACAGCATCTTAGCACAATAATGTCTTCAGCTTCATTATAGTTTACCGAACTGTGTTCCACGAACACGAGCGCACAAGGTCATTGCCGGTAAAGTTTAAATAAGCAAGAGTGTGTGAAAGAATACCCGTTCAGTTGCCTCAGTCATTGGCAGTTTGTCTTCTTGCTTAATGATAGGTTACTAGTGATACCGCAAACACAAATAGCATTAACTCCAGTTAGTTGAGTACCATATTCATCATGTCGTTAGCTTGAAGATTAAACTGAACATTGACAAATCCCCGCAGTGGTTACCTCCCCTTTCTGTTACAGTAACCACTGCCACCACACAAATTTATTTTTTGGTTAAATATTTTTCAGGTCAATATTTCAACTTGCTTTGTTCATAATATAGGAAAATAGTGTGAAAAACGATATCTGTTTACAAAAATAATTTATTTATAGAAAAATATTTTGGCGAATATAAATTTTATATTTACACCGGTTACTTATAAACAAACATGTATTCCGTTGAGAACATTACATAAGCTGTGCGTCAATTTAATAAAGAGATTACGCCCAAGCCAAAACAGGTTGAATGTTTTCAACATTTTCTCGAAGGGGATGATTTTATTGCCAATGTGCGTGTTGGTTACGGCAAGAGTTTGCTGTGCCAAGCATTACATAGTATATCGCCATTTTGTAATCACAATGCCTCAGCTATCGTCACGTGATTTGTGTGGTGGTAGGGATTATTGGCTACAATATCACTGCGCGGAGGTTGGAACATTGAGTCTAAACGAGAATCTTACACGATACATTATAATAATAAGGGTACCTTGAGCTTGATGTGTGTGTACAACTTTGGGGCTGTATCGTCAACGTCATGGATCAATGGCATGCATATTTGTGTTGCCATATCTCCTAACTGACTGCTAAAGGTGATGGTATAAAACTTGACATATGCATATATTTTCCTAGCCAAACGTGTTTCACGTTTCTAATTCAGAGTCGAATGTTCGTATGGTCATGGGTCTAGGACATGCCATTTGTTTATGAGTTTCATAACTTGTAAACGCGTTTAGATAGTACACGGCTCATAATCAGTGAAAGTGCTCCAACGCTAGTCCATTGTCAAAACTAAAGGTAAGCTATGTCTGTATGCTTTTTTGCATTGATATGAAACATTCGGGAATGCAATTCCATGTGGTTATGTTAAAGCTTCGCACACACGCAAACATTTTCTCTCATTTGGCGCTAGGGACTTTAAGCCCACTCGAACATTGCATTTTTTGTTCTCAAAATAATCGTAGCCACCGAAATTGCTTTTATGTTTTTAAATATGTTTACATCTTTCACGCTGCATATTGACATATCCGTATATTACATGTTGACATAACACGAAACACATTTTAAGAGGAGAACAAAGAGATAGCTCACTGGCACTGGAGCTCTTTTTAAAAGTCGGGTATTTCTCCCGAAACGTTCTCCGTCTTACACCAACAACTGGTTGATATTTAATGTGTTCATATCGACATGTAACTTAAAATAGGCAAAATATGAAAAAAACGCGATCTCGACGATAAAGTTCTCAGATCAAAATACGTGTTGCATGAGAAATAAGGAGTCACGCATGGCTCGTGGAGAGGATTTCATAATAGTTTAGTTGTAAAATTTAGTAGTAGCCTAAGCTATTTAACAATAATGATAATACTACTACTACTACTACTACTACTACTACTCCTACTAAAAGTACTACTACTACCACTACTACTACTACTACTACTACTACTACTACTACTAATACTACTACTACTACTACTACTACTACTACTACTACTACTTCTACTACTACTACTGCTGCTGCTGCTGCTACTACTACTACTACTACTTCTACTACTACAACTACTACTACTACTACTACCACTAATAATAATAACAATAATAATAATAATAATAATAATAATAAAATAATAACAATAATAATAACAATAGTAATTGATAGTCAGTTAGTGGGTCAG
>JAWPHD010008971.1:0-17500 GCA_037043455.1 Cyrtodaria siliqua | reverse complement strand
ATATGACGTCAACATTTACTGAGCGTGTGCGTGTGACGTCGTCTAGCACACACACTAAAGCGCGACAAATTTGACGTCTATATTCAGGGAAGTAACAAACGTACTAATAATAGAACATTGCTGGTTGGAT
This sequence comes from Cyrtodaria siliqua, assembly GCA_037043455.1. Classification (NCBI taxonomy): domain Eukaryota; kingdom Metazoa; phylum Mollusca; class Bivalvia; order Adapedonta; family Hiatellidae; genus Cyrtodaria; species Cyrtodaria siliqua. The sequence goes on along the minus strand of JAWPHD010008971.1, from coordinate 17,370 downwards.
TAAAATAAAATTGTACGCTGACATTTATGATTAGTTATGAAGAGAGAGTATGTGAGTGAATAACCCTACATCTATACCTAAGACAAAGAATCGATACTACAGGATATAGCAAAAACAACTCCAAAGTTAATTGAATAAGGCCTAAATAATATATAAATGGAAAATATTGGATCCAGGGAAGTAATAAAAACCGGAGTATGTGTGTTTACATTTATATATTCTGTAAGATGTATCTAGTCTCCTTTGTTGATTCCTACTGGAGGTTTTGTGTTTAAGCGTCTTATCCAGTACGTTTCACGCAATTTACGTTCTGCGTCGGTCCAATTTGTATTGTGTTCCATGCATGTCAGAGACAAGTCGTTGAACGTGTGGCCTTCTGAACTGAAGTGTTCGGCCGCTGGCGACCTAGCAAACCTACGTAATTTACAGTCGGAGCGATGGAGGTTAAATATGAGGTTCAATGCCTGCTTTGTTTCACCGACATACTGTTTTTTGCAAATCAAGCACGTCATTAAGTAGATGACGTTTGCGGATTTGCAGTTTGTGACACTTTTGATTGTGTTTTTGGCACCGAGTGATGATAAGAAATATTTTGCGGGAGACATGTATTTACAAGTCTGACATCTCGATGTATGGCATGGGCCTGACTGTCCTGTGATCTGAGACCACAGAGGTCTGAGACTGTCCTGTGGTCTGAGACAACAGAGGTCTGAGACTGTCCTGTGGTCTCAGACCACAGAGGTCTGACACTGTCCTGTGGTCTCAGACCACAAGACAATCAGGCCCTTGCCATATATCGAGATGTCAGACTTGTAAATACATGTCTCCCGCAAACTATTTCTTATCTTCACTCGGTGCAAAAAACACAATCAAAAGTGTCACAAACTGCAAATCCTCAAACGTCATCTACTTAATGACGTGCTTGATTTGCAAAAAACTGTATGTCGGTGAAACAAAGCAGGCGTTGAACCTCCGATTTAACCTCCATCGCTCCGACTGTAAATTACGTAGGTTTGCTAGGTCGCCAGCGGCCGAACACTTCAGTTCAGAAGGCCACACGTTCAACGACTTGGCTCTGACATACATCGAACACAATCCAAATTGGACCGACGCAGAACGTAATGTGCGTGAAACGTACTGGATAAGACGCTTAAACACAAAACCTCCAGTAGGAATCAACAAAGGTGACTAGATACATCTTACAGAATATATAAATGTAAACACACATACTCCGGTTTTTATTACTTCCCTGGATCCAATTTTTTCCATTTATATATTATTTAGGCCTTATTCAATTAACTTTGGAGTTGTTTTTTCTATATCCTGTAGTATCGATTCTTTGTCTTAGGTATAGAGGTAGGGTTATCACTCACATACTCTTTCTTCATAACTAATCAGAAATGTCAGCGTACAATTTTACTTTCATCCAACCAAGAATGTTCTATTATTAGTACTTTTGTTACTTCCCTTGATAAAAATATCTCCATTTATTTTATTTAATATGTTTAGCCTTACTCATTGTTTTTATTAGCTTCGGAGTTGCTTTATACTTTATCCTGCAGTATCGATTTTCGATTTTAGGTTTTGAGGTAGGGTTTGTGTTATCTTGTTCACATTTTTACTCTCTCTTATTAACTAAGTGTCAGGGTACAGTTTTACCCTCATCCAACCAGATATGTTCTTTTATTAGTATCACATTTGGCTCCAGAGTGTCTATTCAAAGTAACCAGTTTCTGCAACACTGTCAAATGATAAGTTTTTTTTAAAGAGTTTTATTTAAACTGCAGTGTATTTTAGTGTTTTTTTGTTTCGTATTTGTTTTTTTCGTGTTTGTGTACCCCTGATGAAGGCGTAAAGCCGAAAGCGCTTGGGTTTTTATAAACTGTAGCACTGTATAAATGTTTTTTTCCACATCTGTATATCTATATTGACACGAATATCTTTGCAATAAGGAACAGCTTATCTTGTTAAGTAACTGCTATAATTCGCGGAAATAAATATGATCACACTTAAAGTAAAGGTTTATTGTCTAAATGCGTAATTTTACGGAAAACGCATTCGCAACATCTCGATAACGGTATTGTTTATTTGTGTTTAAATTTAAATATAAGGTTCAGTCGGAGAATCGGAATGGTTAAAAAAACGACAAAAACACTAAAAAGAAAAAGAAATATCAACCCTTACCGAGATTTTACCTATGGACCTTTGTATACCGATGCAGGTGCTCTACCACTGAACCACACTATCGGTTTGGTATATACCAACCTTGTTATAGTATATAGCTAGACTATAGTATAGCATATTTTTCTTCTTTACAACTTTTCAAGATTTCGACGATGACATGACGAAAACAGACACAAAAGATGTACTCAACAATATTAAGTATAGCCATTAATGACGTGTCCATGAAACGACCTTTCTCTTATGATGTATCTGTTTCCATAATAACAGAAGTTTAGCCCCTACCCTATTTTTTCTCGGGAGATATAATTATTTTATTTATAAATTATATTTACCTTTCTTCTTATTATAATTATTAGTGTCTATACTATTAAAATACGTATCTCATAATGTACTACTACAATAATTGTTTTTTTTTTATGTATTTCTTATGTAAACAAAATCTGTATTGCATTTACTGATGTTTCCATAATAACACAAGTTTCTCCCAAATCGATGACTCATCCCCACAGGAGAAATTGTTATCATATTCCTAACTTTAAAAATCACTCTGGAGTTGCTATAATTAGAGACTAGTGTTTTTGTAACAAACATTTAGGTTACTAGGACGGCTTTAGCTTACTTAGACGACTTAAGTTTTCTTCCTGAGGTATGGGTGTAATGCTTAGGCCTGAAACTATTTGTCCTGGTTATGGTGAGGGCCACCTAACGAAGCATTAGGGCTCTGCTCATATAATCCAGACTAGTAGTCTTGAAGAAGGCTAATACTTCTTTCTACGGTATGGGAAGAGGGCTTAGGTTTCTGCGTCGGTTCTCACATTCAAGGGGAAAGTTTCAGTCATTACCCACATTCATCGGGTATTATTGTGACTTGTTTGTCTAATCACAGTTAGGGTTTTCGGCGCTTTCTGTTGTTATTTTTCTTTTTTCAGTGTCGTGTCCGACATGCCACCGCACACAGATGAGTCCTTCCTAACGAAGGCCTAGCCACCTTCTGAAGGAGTGGAATCTCTGTCGGAGCGTGAAGTATCGGAGAGATACTTCATGGTATTGCCGTAAGCCACCGTAAGAAGCATGTGGTTTCATCTTACGGGCTCGGATCCCAGACATAAGAAGTTGCGTACCCCCTTCACTACTGCATACATTATAGCGTTTCAGCTAGTGAGGGCCCTGGAATCGCAGTTACCTGGTAACCGTCTGGTGAGGCAGACCATCAACGATCAGAGAAGGTAAATTCTCAAAATCTTTTCTCTAATTGTGATTAACAGGCTTGGAGGTAGTCCACTCTCAAATAGATCTGATTCATTTGTCGGACAGGACCACCCTTTTTAATGTTGTTAAGAGTACTTAACGTATATTCTTCTCGTGATATTGCTAAATACCCACTACAGGAGTCCGATACTTGCCTTAAACGAAGATGCTTTGTGAATTCTTATGTTCTTTTTCTGTCCTTATGGACTTATGGACTTGACTATAGAACTAGATTCTGCAGGTAACCTCGTTAGTAGTAAGTAGTACATACTGTCGAGGTCCATCACTAGTAATTGTCCTTTAAAGGATGATTTTAGTGACTAAGGCTTCTCCGCCAAGGTCTATGATTTGGTTAGTATTCATGGTCTTCGCCGTAACTTTATAGTTTCAGCGTTAATTGTAAATCTGTAACCACGTTCTTGTTTAATTAGATGATGACTTCGTGTCTATCGTTTTTGCTCTTCAGTCTTATGCTTGTTTATAACATTTATGTTATTTAGCGACAGTAATGATTTCTCCGCCCGTTTGTTTGGTACATGTATGTTGCGGTTATTGGTGGTTTCTTTTCCTGTAAAATATGTTGGGACGTCCGTGGCTGAGTGGTTAGTCTCTGACTTGAACATCACTGACCACTCACCACTATTTTTTTATGGTGGCCTGGTTAGCTCAGTTGGTAAGCAAGGTGTCCCGGGTTCGGATCCCATACCAGCTTCCAAGGACAACTGACGTCTTGTTTATTATAGTTAAGCTTGTTTTATATACTGCTTTTTTTGTACATTCCAGTAAAATAGTGGATTTCATGGTTTAAATAAAACCTTGTATTTTCATTATGTTTCAGTTGTAAAATACCGACTACGACGTAATGTCGCTGTTGACGTTATTGTTGTCATTGTTTTGGCGCATTTTGTTTTGTCTGCATAAATATCACGGTTGTTAATATATAATAAATAGGATAATTGTTGGTTTGGTGTGAATATAGGATTTGATTTTAGAAGTGTAAAAACATATTTTCATACCCAGGTCCGTACCTCAAAGGTCACGGTCGCACTTGAAGTTCATAGGTAAAAAACAGGTACGCAATTTCGTGTCCGGATCGTAACGTCACAACCCCTGCAGGGATTTTTAAATAACTTGGCACAACTGATCATCATAACAAGACGATGTGTCGCGCGCAAAACCCAGGTCTTCAAGTTCAAGGTCACACTTGGAGGTCAAAAGTCAAATTGTGTCCGGTCAATAACTGGCATTCATGGACAGATTTTCTGATAACTTGGCACAAGGGCTCATCACAACAAGACGATTTGTCGCGCATAAAATCCAGGTCTGTGGCACCAAGGACAAGGTCACACTTAGAGGTCAAAGGTCAAATCGTGTCCGGTCAATAACTTTTGCATGCCTGGACGGATTTTCAAATAACTTGGCACAAGTGCTCACACCAAACGACGTGTCGTGCACAAAATCCAGGTCCATGGCTCCAAGGTCAAGGTCATACTTAGAGGTCAAAGGACACTTCGGGGGCATTTATCACTTACAGTGATATTTCTTGCTCTCATTAGTTCTTTTGTGTGTGTGTGTGTGTGTGTGTGTGTGTGTGTGTGTGTCGTTCTAAGGTTTAAAGTCCCTCCACCAGCAAAATCACAAAGCCGTGAGGCTTGCCTCTTACCTTTATAGCCTTTGTTTGAGACAGTTTCGCTGCTATTTCTCAGCACTTCTGTCTATCTTGGTGTCTTCACCACTGTGGGTTTCCAAGGTTTACAGTCTACCGCTGCACTATCCTTTATTCCAAATCAGTATGCTACCTCACGTTTGTCTATTCAAACTACGACTTCAAACATTAATTTTTTTTGTAATAGTTGCTTATATTGTGTACCTCTAGCAGGTCCTTCACTGGTTCACTCTGAGGGCACAGAGGTTTAGCTGGACAGAATAGTGTAGCGCATTGCTTGTTTACACTTTGACCTTAGTCAGACTTTTTTTTTACCCCCCACTTTGAGCTTATATCGCTCCCCTTCTTTGTTTAGAATACTTAGAAGTTTTAAGTCGCTCTTTTGGCCTCTAACTGACTTTCTGTTGTCCGGCACTCCATTGAACCTTTAGGCCAAAATAAAATACCTGTGTTTCCGGTGGCCCGACCGACCCTATTGTTAAGGGGCCGATCCTAAAGCTTTTTATGAAAAAAAATAAAAAATAAAAAATAAAAAAAATAATAATTTGTTCTGAACAATAAATCACGACATATCGAGGTAAACTGACATCACAGAGAAACTTTCAGTTTTATCATCAACTTGTATGGGGTTTATGAGATAAATTCATGTAGAATCTCACAATATCTCAAAAAAAAAAAAAAAAAAATTGCCTACCTACCTACCCTATATTTCAGAGCATTCAATAGGAAACACACCTTTTTGTTTTGGCCTTAGGTTAAACTTAGATAGACTCTACCCATAAGACTATCTTTCTTTTAGCCTTAGCCTTGTGGCTCAGATTTAGTGAGCCCATTCTGGGAACTGAAATGTCATCTCTCTCATGCTGCTAAGGGTTCTCTTTCAACTCCTTTCTAGAGAGATTCAAGTAACAAACTGATTGGGGTTTGTCTGGGTATATACCTAATTACAATTCCAATATGCTGCACTAGTCAGAGCCTTTATTTCCTTAAAAAATCACAAATTATTTGTTATGTTCTTTTTACATATTGTTTTCACTGGGTCCAGTGTTTGCTACCCAGTCTGTTATGGGGTTGTGTTGCTACCAATTAGCTGACTTGGCATTGCTTAAGTCTATAACGGTAGGCATACAAATCAAGTATATTTTTATTTATTATTTTACTTATCTTGGCATACCACAATGTTCCAAACATGTTTGGTTTATACAATTGTTTATATTTATCTATGTTTCACACACTTGTCAGTCACTTTTTATCTTGTGTTCATAGTTCTGTTGCATTTACAGCTCAGTTATGAAGCTGTTATTGTAATTATTTAATCAGGTGGTCGATACTTATCTAGATGATCTATGTAATAGAAGCACATTTCTGTTCAATAGATTGGCTTAAAATTGTCGATTATGATTTTAGATGGTGGTGGACTGCTTTGTCCTTGATCGATTTCACAGACTTGTGAGGGTGCTATATTCACGTAACAATCGACTGCCCATCTAAGAAGTATTATGTGCAATTGCTAAATGCCCCAACTCCCATCCCTCACACACACATCTACACGTCTCTCCTCGTTCCTAAATTCATGAGTGCACATGTAAACGGTTAACTTACAGAAATCAAGGGGGAAATCCTCCAACTTGCTCGGTTGCCAGGCAGGATTCCAGAGTACGCTATGGTGAGTGTTAGTTCGTTGGGTTCATATTCACATCTGCTCTAATTCCTGGTGATGAGAACTGGTTTTGATCTTGCTTTGTTACTTGTTATTTCAGAGTTGTTCAAATCCCCTTGACATATTCTGGCACTCATAACAGTGGAGCGCTGTGGTCTAGTGGTAGAGCGTTGGACCCATGATCCAAAAGTCGTGGGTTCGATTCCCGTCATTGCCATTTGCGTTGTGTCCCTGATTCAAAAAAAGTGCATAGAGCTTTCGTTACAATCGATGTAAAATAAATAAGTGTAAACTAACAGGTTACATTTTCCCACCCCAGCTCTTGTGATAAAAAGAAATATAAAAAGATCGGACAGGGACTGTAGCATTCAAGGGGGACAGTCAACCACAAAACACAGAAACTAACACGCAAAGAGACAAACAAGAAGGCAAAAGCAATAATAAATGCAAACGACATCACAAACACAAAAGGGTTGACAATAGGACTACCGCCTTGGTACGGTCAGGGGCAAAGTAGGCCACTGGGGTTTAAACCGGTTCTAGGGTGCACCAAACCTCACACTTACCCTACTGTCATCCCATTAAAACAGGACAGTGTAAATAAAGAAATCCCCGCCATGATCTAATCTCTAACCAACAAGGCAGCATCAATAGGCAATATAAGTAAAACACAAATATGCTCGTGTAAATATAATACAAACAAACAATAGCCTAGAAAGCCACAATGAAGGTACTCAATGACTTGGCAGAAGCCAGAGCAGTAAGAGAATAAACCATTAAGGGCACGACAAGAAAGATCATGGACAAACATCAAACGCCACCGTCCCAATGGGCTTTAGGTAGGGGTCATCATAGGGTCCACAGCCTGTCCGGTCGTCGTACAATTAAAGAGGAAAGCATAGTGGCGAACTGTAAAAGGGTCCACCACCAAGCATGCAGTACGTTGCAAAATAATAGGGTGATAACCTCTTTTGATAAACTTTTTAACAAGTTTAACAAAGATAGTATGAAAGTGATCATGACCAAGAATCTTACGAAGTTTATAAATCACATCACATATCAGGATCAATACATTTGTGTGTTCGGTTTATTATTCAAATGAAATTTATAAGTCGCAATTGTAATGTTGTCGTATGTAATCAATAGACCAATATATCGCATTTTGTTAATTTTAATATTTGTCTATTATACTTACGACAACATTAACTACTTACCCCTCCTTAAATGTAGGACTTATTTGCGGATAGAGGAGGTAACTCTGCATGTACGTGTGTAATCGGCGGCTTTCTTGGTGCCGCGTGTCCCAGGAAGGGGATCTGGGGAAGTTTCTTCCGTTCGTGGATTAAGGTAAATTGAGTTATTGCAATTGTAATGTTATCGTAAGTATAATAGACAAATATTAAAATTAACAAAATTTAATATGTTTTTCAGAAGCATTCCTTCCATTACCCAATCCTTTACTAGAAGGAGCTTACTCTTCTCACGACTTGACTCAAAGATGTCCTTTTTTGAAACTGAATATTTATTAAGTGCCTGAATATATACGCCTATTATCTATGATTGTTTTCATTGTTGTTACATGCTGGAAGATAAGAAAATTATTTAATCACGACATTAAGATAAGAGTAAGTAACTTAATATAACTTATTTCGTTCAATAGGTAAGCAAAGTTATATAAACTCGTCGTCTGCTTGTATATCATGCATGCGCAGATGAAATGGTCAGTTCAGGTGATGTGTCACGTGATATTTGAATTTTTGTCATTCAAGTTATGGACGACGGTGGGTTAGCACGTCTAAGCGTATATTTAACTTTTATGATTTTAGAATAAGATGATCAATAGAACCTAACAGGAACGTTTATGTGGTTTTGAGACCTTAAATTATGATTATAATGTGTGTTTCCGTGAAATTCGTCGGTCGTTGCAAGCACATGTCTAAATTACTATGTAATAAAGATTAATTGAGTAGAAGTTTAGTTGTGCCTTGTTTTTCTATAAGTTTGCTTAGGTGTAGTGAGAGAACTGTGTTTGTATCTATACGGAGGTCATAACTTGGTCTAAATGTGTTCAATATCAGGATCAATGCATTTGTGTGTTCGGTTTATTATTCAAATGAAATCAGCCCTGCTGTGCCTCGTGTTTCAGTGCAGTATCTGATTTTCTCGTCCAGGAATTTGATGACTGATTACAACGTGAGTGTGTGCGACATGCACGTCTATAATTCTAATACGCCGTATTATACCATGGACTTGATAAGCAATGATCAATCGATATCATCTCTCCTATTTATCTGTCATTACACATACAAATGAGTACATAATGAACACATTAGTAGCTGGAGTAACACGATTGCTGATTTCTGTGCAGATATCCGTTCGTTATCCAATGTTAGATAAGTTTATGTATACTATATTATACGTAAGTATCTCTAATTTGTTTCAGATAGATAATCAACAAATTGCGGCTTAGCATCATGGATACATGAACTTTGGATGTTTTTTTATTATGTTTAAAAAAAATAAAGGACAACGTAAATGATAATAACACTTAGAAAAAAAATGAATACACTAAATGTTATGTATTAGAAAAATAAATACTTAAACTGGCTTAGAGACAGCGGGACTTTTTCCATAAAATAAAACGTAATATTGACTGTACAGTTAACTGTATAATAACCATATTCCTGACCGAACTTCCAAAAGTTGTACAAGAAGTCTGTGAAAACTTTTAAATGAGTAATGCATGGTGTATTGTAGTGAAGACTTTATTTCCAAATCAAGCCTTGACATTTTGACAAATAGATAAGGCAAAACATTGAAATTCGTGGAAGAAAGCTCGCAATTCTTCGCTTACGATTTAATCCAGAAACATAACATACATATTTTTGCATAACAGTTATATTTATGAATAAAAGAACCAATTGCTCTCATTTCCGTAAAATAACTTAACCTTATAACCTGAATTAAACTCCCAACGGCTATTTTGCCATTGGCCATTTCAAGGCGGTACCCTTTGATGTCAGTGGTGTCGCATATTGTACGTTTTCATGTTATTGGTCGTTTGTTTTGAATGCATGTCTTTTGTTTTGAATGCGTGTTTTGTTTGAGTATTCTGTGAAAGCTACATTATCTGTGGGCTTTTCATATCTAATTTACATATCTACTTTTTATAATGTATAAAACCAATTTGCTTTGAACCTTTTAGAATTAATAAATAATGAGCTGTGCATATGCAAGTGATGCAAAAACACTAAAATGGGCGGAGATTTTTACAAATTGTACACATAAAAAACCCGTGGCAACAGTAAGGCTCGAACCCGTTATCAACGTATTTAACGTTCACCGTGCTTTCACTGAGTCGCGACGACTGAGAATTAATAAGAGTATTCCAATGATCTGATATAAATATAAATTTCCGTATAAATCAGTAAATCATCATGTTCATATATTCCACATAAATCAGTAAATCATCACGTTCATATATTCATATAAATCAGTAAATCGCCATGTTAATATACATGTATTCCATATAAATCAGTAAATCACAATGTTTACATATTCCATATAAATCAGTAAATCACCAACTTTATATATTCCATATAAATCAGTACATCATCGTGTTCATATATTCCATATAAATCAGTAAATCATCATGTTCATATATTCCATATAAATCAGTAAATCATCAGGTTCATATATTCCATATAAATTAGTAAATCATCATGTTCATATGTGCCATATAAATCAGTAAATCATCATGTCTATATATACCATATAAATCAGCAAATCATCATGTTTATATATTTCATATGAATCAGTAAATCATCAGGTTCATATATTCCATATAAATCAGTAAATCATCATGTTCATATATTTCATATGAATCAGTAAATAACCATGTTAATATATACACTATAAATCAGTAAATCCCCATGTTTATATAGTCCATATAATTAGTAAATCACCATGTTTATATTCCATATAAATCACCAAATCACCATATTATATAATCACTATTTTTGTATATTCCGTATAAATCAAATCATCATGTTTATCAATTCCATATAAATCAGTAAATCACCCTGTTTATATATTCATATAAATCAGTAAATCATCGCGTTCATATATTCCATATAAATCCGTAATTCATTATGTTCATATATTCCATATAATTAGTAAATCACCTTGTTTATATTTCATATAAATCAGTAAATCATCATGTCTATATATTCCATATAAATCAGTAAATCATCATGTTTATATATTTCATATGAATCAGTAAATAACCATGTTAATATATACACTATAAAACAGTAAATCATCATGTTTATATATTCCGTATAAATCAAATCATCATGTTTATATATTTCATACAAATCAGTAAATCACCATGTTTATATATTCCATATAAATCAGTAAATCACCATGTTTATATATTCCATATGAATCAGTAAATCATCATGTTCATATATTCCATATAAATCACTAAATCATCATGTTCATAAATGCCATATCAATCAGTAAATCATCGTGTTCATATATTCCATATGAATCAGTAAATTACCATCTTTATATATTCCATATAAATCACTAAATCATCATGTTCATATATGCCATATAAATCAGTAAATCATCATGTTCATATATTCCATATAAATCACTAAATCATCATGTTCATATATGCCATATCAATCAGTAAATCATCGTGTTCATATATTCCATATAAATCAGTAAATCCTCACGTTTATATATTTCATATAAAACAATAAATAACCATGTTCATATATTTCATATAAATCAGTCATTCACCATGTTTATATATTCCATATAAATCAGTAAGTCACTATTTTTATATAGTCCATATTAATCAGTAAATCATCCTGTTTATATATTCCATATCAATCAAATCATCGTGTTTATATATTTCATACAAATCAGTAAACCACCATGTTTATTTATTCCATATAAATCAGTAAATCACCATGTTTATATATTCCATATAAATCAATAAATCTCCATGTTTATATAATCTATATATATCATTAAATCACCATGTTTGTATATTCCATATAATTCAGTAAATCATCATGTTTATATATTCCATATCAATCAGTAAATCATCATGTTTATATATTTCATATTCGTTTAACCTTCAAATTGTCATATATATTATGTGTTTATCATCCTATTTAGATCATTCGTTTTCCCTTTTCCAAGTTTTGTCAGAGCTCTCAACAATAATGATACTTGGATATATAGTATGCCTACATTCCCGTTAAAGCTGAAAGCTTATATATTTTGAATAATTAATCATAGTCGATTAAGCATTTCATGGGACTATAATAATGCATTAAACAAATATTATTGAAATTGAAAAAAGTCTCATTCTAATCTTTTATTAGCTCAACTGATCAGAGATCAGCGGAGCTTATGCCGTGGTGCGGTGTCCGTCGTCCGTCCGTCCGTCTGTCCGTCTGTCCGTCTGTCCGTCTGTCCGTCTGTCTGTCCGTAAACTTTTATTTGTAGCGACTTCACAGCTGAAACTACTGGATGGATATTCATGAAACTTTACAGAAATGTTGCCCATAAAGTCTAGTTGATCCTAGCAAAAATTCATGTTGATGTGAAATCCAAGATGGCCGCCAAAGCTAAAAATAGAGTTTTAAAATACAAGTTTGTAGCGACTTCTTCTTGAAAACTATAAGTGATATTGATATGGGACTTTTTCTAAAATGATCAGCATGACATGATGTTGATCCTAGTCAAAAATCGTTTTGATTCAACGTTAAACATGGCTGCCAGCGGCCATCTTTGTTTACATAGAGTTATATAGTAAAAACTTGTAGCGACTACTTCTCTGAAACTACTTGGCGGATTGTCATGAAACTTTACAGGAATGTTGCTCTTGATGTCTAATTGATCCTAGAAAAATTTCAGGTCGGCCGGAAATTCAAGATGGCCGTCACAGCTAAAAATAGATTTTTAAAAAATAAGTTTGTAGCGACTACTTCTTGAAAACTATAAGTGATATTGATATGGGACTTTTTCTAAAATGATCAGCATTACATGATGTTGATTCTAGTCAAAAATCGTTTTGATTCAACGTTAAACATGGCTGCCAGCGGCCATCTTTGTTTACATAGAGTTATATAGTAAAAACTTTTAGCGACTACTCCTCTGAAACTACTTGGCGGATTGTCATGAAACTTTACAGGAATGTTGCTCTTGATGTCGAATTGATCCTATCAAAATTTCAGGTCGGCCGGAAATTCAAGATGGCCGTCACAGCTAAAAATAGATTTTTAAAAAATAAGTTTGTAGCGACTACTTCTTGAAAACTATAAGTGATATTGATATGGGACTTTTTCTAAAATGATCAGCATGACATGATGTAGATCCTTGTGGAAAATTATTTTGATTCGACGTTAAACATGGCTGCCAGTGGCCATCTTTGGTTACATAGAGTTATATAGTAAAAACTTGTAGCGACTACTCCTCTGAAACTACTTGACGGATGTTCATGAAACTTCACAGGAATGTTGCTCTTGATGTCTAGTTGATCCTAGAAAAATTTCAGGTCGGCCGGAAATTCAAGATGGCCGCCACAGCTAAAAATAGATTTAAAATAAATAAATTTGTAGCGACTACTTCTTCAAAACAATAAGAGATATTGATATGGGACTTTTTCTAAAATGATCAGTATGACATGATGTTGGTCCTTGTCGAAAATCGTTTTGATTTGACCTTAAACATGGCTGCTTTGTTTACATAGAGTTATATAATGAAAACTTGTAGCGACTACTTCTTTGAAACTACCTGACGGATTTTCATGAAACTTTACAGGAATGTTGCTCTTAATGTCTTATTGATCTTAGCAAAATTTCAGGTCGGCCTGAAATTCAAGATGGCCGCCACGGTTAAAAATAGATTTTCAAAAAACAAGTCTGTAGCGACTACTTCCTGAAATCAAAATCAATCAGTAGAGCTTCAAGGTCATTGACCTCTTGTTTTTCTCTTTTTTCTCCTATTTTTCTTCTCTTTTTTTTCATACCAAATCCTAGCTTTGCATAAATATAATGCATTGCATAAATTTGATACTAATTGTATGATACATTATGTATTATACTTTGCACATAGTTAATTATAGTATGCATCACTCCAATTGTAGTGTAATGATGTGTACTATGTTTATGTATTGTGAAAATTGAAACATATATATATATATACAGTATATATATATATTCTTTAATAAATTAAACTTGTAGCATGAACACTATGTGTATTTTTTATGTTTTATCGAACGTCCGTAAAACGAGTATTTAAAGTATGTATCCGTGTGATTTATATTGATCGAACTAATTAACATAATTTTAGTTCTAATGGTAGGAAGAACATCAACTGACTCAGTCTATGAACAAATGAATTAAAATGAGTTATTTCTCTTGATTATATTCCTCCAAACCATTTCAGCCCATGGGTTGGTAAGTAGGTTCACATTGAAACCTACATAATAAATACTGGAAAGGTGATCCCTTAAAAGCAATAAGCACCAACAAGAGAGAAAATTAGCAGACTCGGTTTTATTAAGTCTGTTCGTGAAAGATAAAAAAAACACAAGAAATCGGTAGAACCTATGGATGATGGCCGAATAAAAGAGTATAAGAGTGGACCTTTGGAAAAGGCCGAACACGACACATACGAAATATTGCAGTCTCGGTTTGATTGAGACTGTTCATGAACGGTAGTGAAATATGCTAGCTAAAGCTCACGCCCTCTAACCCCCGGTTGAGCAGAACTTAATATTCGTGAAAAACAATCGGTTGAAAAATTATAGGTAGAGTTGAGTCGACAAGGTCAGAAACAAAATCAACCAGAACATTCTGACAACGTGTGTTACTAAACTTCTTATTGATACTTCCTACCAAGTTTCACGAAAATCAGATGAAAAATGTAGTTGAGCGGAAATCATTTTCATTTGAAAAACTTCAAAGTCCCATAACTTCACCATTGAAGTAGAACGCCTTGACAATATGCGCTTCTAGACATCATAGTGATACTTCCTATAAAGTATCATGAAAATCGGACGAAAGATGTAAGAGTTGAACGGACAAGCATTTTGATTTTTAAAACTTCATTCAAAGTCCCGTAACTCCGGCAAATATCATTAAACAGGAACGTCCTGATAATATGCGCTACTAGACATCATACTGATACTTCCCACGGAAATAGGATGAAATACTTACTGGAGTTAAGCGGAAAAGCTTTATATTCGAAAAATTTCAAAGTACCGTAACTCGACCAAAATTCATTCAACCGGAACATCTTGACAATATGCGCTATTATACATCAGACTGATACTTCATTGTTTGAAGCACTGAGCATACAATTTATGTTCTATGAGAGAGATTTCATGTTGAGTATTCCGATACTCAGGCAGAGGTAAGTTAAGCCTTTAATGACACCCTCCGGTAATTCGATGACATATTGAACATCGACTATCCTTTCTTTTCTATTATATTTCATACTATCTATCCTAAGGAAATTCAACTCAACAAAGCTAACATTTAGACACTGTCGCTTCTTTTCTTGATTTACATCTGGCCAAATAATTAGTAAAATCTACGACAAGAGAGATGATTTTAATTTTGATATTGTTAATTATCCCCATTTAGATGGGGATGTTCCCCGAGCTACTTCTGATTCAGTCTATGTTTCTCAACTTATTTGTTTCTCTAGAGCTTGTAGTCGTGTTGAGAAATTTATATTTGAAATATTTGAATAACTTAAAACCTACTCCAGCAGGTCTACCGTTACAATAAACTTCGAAAAAAACTTTGAAAAATTTAGGATCGTAACCCTGATCTACTTTTAAAATATAAAAGTAATTTAAGAACTCTTAAATCTGAGACAATGATTATCACAACCTGACTTCTACGGTGATGTGATTTACACACTTAGTCAGATCCTTGATCACTTTCATACAATCTTTATTAAACTTGTTAAAACGTTTACGACCCTATCATTTTGCATCGTAATGCATGTTTTGTGGTTGGCCCATTTCCTTTTCGCCACTATGCATTCCTCTTTGATTGTGCAATGACCGGACAGATTGTTGACCCTATGGTGACGTCTACCTAAATCCGTATAGGCCGGTAGCGTGTGATGTTTGTCTTTAATCTTGTCTTGTCGTACCCTTATTATAATAACCTGGCGGGGATATCGTTATTTACACTGTCCCGTTTATTGGGATGACAATAGGGTTAGTGCGAGGTTTGTGCACCCTAGGATCTGGTTTAAACCCCCAGCGGCCTTTAATGCCACTGACCGTTCCAAGGCGGTAACTCTATTGTCAACCACTTTGTGTTGATGATGTCTTACCTTGCTTTTTATTCATATTTAAAGCTGTTACTTGTTTTCTGTGTGTGTTTGTGGTTGACTGTCGTCCTTGAATGCTGCATTTCCTGTTCGAGTTTTATATCTACTTTGTTTATAGCATTGGCTTGAAATTACTTAACTAAGAAAATAAAAATGAGTTATACTTTATTGAAATCGGTTAAGTATTTTAAAGGTTATGGAGAGTTAAAATAGCAATTTCACAATACTGAGCCTATGTCTTTCCTTGAAATCATGCACGCAAACAAGACGTATAACTTACTAGTGTATAGGCGATTAATATGGGTGTATATATACAGACCTATATCAACAAGGATGTATCCCGAGAACACAGTCATTATATTCCGAATTGTTGAATACGTTGTTGCGGATGTGATTTAAATGTTCTTAATGTTGATCTTTTTTGTAATATCGGCCATCTTGTTTGTCATAGATAGAGCATGTCGGTTTCATTGAGTTTGTTGATTTAAACATCGAGATGGGCGTACCCCATCGAGGTGTTTAAAGCAACCAACGATAAAATCATATTCTATTTGTTTTGTAACACGTCCAATTCAGATGTCAGAAACAAACAATAATGACAAAGATGAATAAAATACAAGATATGACATCAAAAACATAAAATAATAAAATAGTTGACAATATGGCTACCGCCTTAAATGCCTCTGGGGTTTAAACCAGGTTATAGGGTCACCAAACCTCACTATTACCCTATAGTCATCCCAATAAAAAAACAGTATAGTGTAAAATCTTTGTGAATTTCGCGTTGCCAACTATTGGAGTTTGAGAGAATATGCAGTCTACCTCGTTGGTTAGAGATTAGATCATGGCGGGGATTTCTATATTTACACTGTCCTGTTTTAATGGGATGACAGTAGGGTAAGTGAGGTTTCGTGCACCGTAGAACCGGTTTAAACCCCCAGTGGCCTACTTTGCCACTGACCGTTCCAAGGTAGTAGCCCTATTGTCAACCCTTTTGTGTTTGTGATGTAGTTTGCATTTATTTTTACTTTTTCCTTCTTGTTTGTCTGTTTGCGTGTTTGTTTCTGTGTTTTGTGGTTGACTGTCCTCCTTGAATGCTACTTTCCCTGTCCGATCTTTTTATATTTCTTTCATCAACATATCAAGATTGCAGTGTTCACATAAAGAAACCCGAGGGTGTAAACAAATATCCAAACAATTTTTGTTATTGAGAGGACTGAAAATCTTGAAAAAGGGT